>APFE030383013.1:0-113845 GCA_000404065.3 Pinus taeda | reverse complement strand
GCCACTCCTCGACTCCATCCTCCAAGTCTTGAACTCCCCTACACCCCTATTTCACCTCCATACTCGTTCCTCCACCTTTTTCCCTCCATCCATTCTCCAAAATCCTCTTTTCGGAACATCTTGTAGAAAATTACAAAACATCCTGTAGAACCCCTGCAGACTTCCTGTAGAAGCTCACAAAAGCGGTTTCTTGAAGGCCAAACTCTGTGAAACTCTTAGGAAGGGTGCTAGGGACCCCTTAGACCCTCTCTAAACCTTCCTGACCTTTTCCAAGCATTTTCTCTCACCAATCCACCTTTGCACAGTCAAAAACAGTTAAATCGCATGCATGTTAATTCTGACAACTTATTCAAAAATACAAAAAGATGGTTCTTTCAGATTTTGTTGTAGACATAGCTTAGATACATGTATTTCATCTTCTTAGAAGTCAATGGCATCTCTTTCAGTAGCTTGCATCCTCTTTCTTGCATCAGTAGGGCTAGCTGGTAAAATTAGGGTTTGCATTTCCTTTCCGCTTTTCGCTTCTTTCTGCAAGTAGATTAGCCTCCTTTGAGTTAGCTTTAATCCATCAGTTAAAAAGCTTCTTCTAAGAGCTCATAGAAGTTGGCTTAAGCTCCTAGCGGACTTGTGCCAGTTGACCAAGTGACAGTTGTGGCAAGAGCTAGTACTTGTGGATATAGCACCGTCGCTTCCAAGTTTGTTACGAACTACCGGGTTGATAAAAGTAAAGAAGGGAGTCCCAGGAGTTGCAGCATTATTGCTGCAATACTGGAGCCCGCCATTCCTTTTGGCGTCGTTGTTGGGGAAGCATCAGAGTATTTGTGATTGCTGCCTTTCTTCTATTTTCTACTACAACCTTCTGCTAAGTAGTTTATCTCATTTCCATTCTGCAATTTCATTTCCGCAAAAGTAGACTAGACATTTCCTGCTTTCCTAGATTATCATTTCAATTCTGCAAGCATAGATTAGCATTTCAATTCCACAATTCAGCAAAACAGATTAGCCCTTTCCTGCTTTCATTTCAATTCCGCAATTTCATTTCAACAAAATAGATTAGTCATTTCCTTCTTTCATTTCAATTCCGCAATTTCATTTCAGCAAGATAGATTTTAGTTAGTTGAAATTCAATCTCTTTTATTTTTGCAAGTACATGTAGAAAAAAAAAAAAACAAACAAACAAAAAAAACAAAAGCAACCAAAATTCTTCCATTTCATGCCTTGTAGGAACAGAGACAATACTGGAAAATTCTTACCCAAGACCCCCACCACATCACTGAGTCACCCTTCTCTCTTCTTTGGTGGCTGTGATCCAGAAGAACCTATAGGTGAACCTCAAGAGATATACGAAGATCCTATAACAGAAGAAGAGCAAGAGAACATCCCTCTTGAGACCATGGTTGAACACAGAAATGGTATAGGAGATGACGAGAGAATAGAAGGTGCCTTTCCCATCCGAGAGACCAATGGGGACATGAAAATGAAGAACATAAGTCCCTCGGCCTTACCTCACTTCCATGGGTTGACCACTGAAGACCCTGATACCTTCCTGTTTGATTTTGTTGTCCTTTGTCAAACTTATGACTATGCCGAGGACGAGAAAAAGTTGAAACTCTTTCCTTCTACCCTCAAGGCTGCAGCACTACGCTGGTTCATGGGGTTACCTGGAAATAGTATCACCACTTGGGCTCAGATGTAGCAAGTCTTTAACAACAAATATCGGGACTACTGTAGGTCAAAAGAAACAAAGGGAGAGATCTTTCGGATGACCATGGGAAATGATAAGTCTTTAGAAGACTACGAGGAAAGGTTCCAACTTATTTATAAACGGGCCAGGTGCACACTTGACCCTGAATCTCTGAAGCTGGTTCTGCTCCGAGGAGTCCCTGAAGATCTACTAGATACCCTTCATTTGCTAGCTAGAGGAGACATCTACTAACTACCTTATGAGGACATAAAGACTGTGTTTAGAAACCATTCTAGGGCAGCCCGGAAAAGGGGAAGGGGGAATCCACTTTCAGCTAGTACCACCTTCTCCAAGCATGAGTTTGCTAATTAGATGGAAGACCTCAAAAGTGAGATAAGACAGACCATTGCCATGCAACTCGATACTTTCTGAATCCAACAAAAGAAAGAGGAAGTTGAAAGGGCTTTGGCCATTTTTTGTCCCAGATGTACGAGGAAGCACCCTAAGAATGAGTTTCCATTGCACTCAGTAGAGGTATGTTTCATTTGTGAGGAAGACCACCCCACAAACCAATGCCCAACCTTACCCGGATTTAAAGCCATGTACCAAGGGACTGAGGCAACCACTAAACCTCTCTATTTTCTCAACCAAAGGAGGCTGCATGGGCCCAGACCTTACCAGCAGAGGATGAAAGGGACATCCCAAGCTTATTATAGCCCCAACCAATCCGCTCATATACCTTCTTAGGGTCCTCCTGCTCATCCTTCCTGGTCTGCACCTCCTCCGTGGTCTTATCCATCTCAATACCATACTCAACCTACTGCTCATTCATTTCACTAACATGTCCAGCCACAGCCTCAGTGGAATGCACCTCAGTAGGGATGGAGGCCCCAATACAACTCTCTTCCCGCCATTCTACCTCCACCACCTGCTCAACCACAACCATTACTTCCTGCTCCTCCAAGACAACCCCAGATGCCTGCCCAACCGAACCCGAACCCCAACAATAGACAGGCCCAGCAGGTATACACTGGGGAGACAACATGCCCTACCTATGCTGTGGAGATCCAGGAGATCAATCTACGATCTGGGAAGGTCCTTCTAGACCGCCAACTTCCTCCCCCGGAGGATGAGGAAGAAAAACATGAAAGTAAACCCAAATCCATTCCACCCTTTCCTGAGTGACTAACAGTAACCACGCAACCAAACCAAGAGGAGACTGAACTTATTGGAGAACTTAAGTAGTTGTGTGTGAAAATACCACTTCTCCAGCCCATAAAAGATGTACCAATATACAACAAATTGATCAAGGAGAAGTGTTTCAGGCACCCAGGCAGGCGCAAGAGAGATGCCCAGACTATCAATGTCATAGGACAATTGTCCGATCTAATGTTGGAGCAAGTAATCTATCCAAAATATTTGGACCCTGGGAGTCTTGTAGTTGATGTCCACATCAATGGCACCATAATCCCCCACATCTTGATTGATCTAGGGGCTGCCATTAATGTGATGACTAGGGACACTATGCTTAAACTCAACCTTCAAAGTTCCTTAAGAAAGACCTCAACAGTACTGCAGTTAGCAGACCGCTCCACCGTGACTCCCGAAGGGATTTTGGAAGATGTCCTGGTCTCTGTTGACTCTTGGGATTACCTTGCGGACTTCTTGCTCCTTCAGCCAAAGGCAAAAATCACTGGATACCCCCTCATTTTGGGAAGGCCTTGGTTAGCTACTGCAGATGCTTACATCAGTTGTCGAGCTGGAAGCATGACCATCAAGAATGGGCCTATGTCCAAACAGCTAGTCCTCTATCCTCCTGCCTAACCTCTGCTAGAACATGACTTACCTCTCTGGTTGGAAGAGGGAGATGAGGACGAGGTCTACTCTACAACTTTGTGCACAATAGTAGCCACCAGGGGAGACCCTCAAACCGAGGATGACTTGATTGATAATTTGATTCAAAACCCACCTCCTAGTGCACTGTGGAGTTGGTGGAAGATACCCAAGCCAGTGCTTTAGTGGACCTCTGTGTGACTAATTCGACCTCTCCCAAAGTTAAGAGTGTGGAATTTGGCCCCGAAGGAACCTTAAAGATCAACTCCTCCCTGTCTCCCTCCCAGGAGAAGGAGCTGTGTAGCTTATTGAACAATCATTTGGATGCTTTCGCTTGGAGCTATAAGGAGATGAAAGGAGTCCACCCTTTGGTCTGTACCCATCACATTTACATTAAAGAGGATTGTAAACCAGCCAGGCAACCTCAGAGGAGAATGAATCCAGCCCTTAAAGACATCGTCAAAGAAGAATTGCAAAAATTGTTGGATGCAGGATTCATCTACCCCATCTCTGACAGTGAGTGGGTCTCACCTCTAGTGCTTGTACCCAAGAAAAATGGGAAGTGGAGAATCTATGTAGATCACCGAGAACTTAACAAAGCCACCAAGAAGGACCATTTCCCTTTGCCTTTCATAGATCAAGTGTTGGATGGACTAGCAGGAAAGAAGTTCTTCTCTTTCCCAGATGGGTTCAGCAGGTATAATCAGATCCAAATCAGCTCGGAAGACCAAGATAAAGCCACCTTCACTTTCCCATTGCGTACCTTTGCCTACCGGGTCCTTCCCTTTGGGTTATGCAACGCTCCTGCCACGTTCCAGAGAGCAGTATTGAGCATATTTGTTGAACTGGTTCATGATTCGGTGGAACTCTATATGGATGACTTTACTCCTTATGGGTCCAACTTCCAAGAAGCATTGACTAACCTGGGAAAAGTTTTAACCAAGTGTATTGAGATGAACCTGTCCCTCAATCTCGAAAAATGTGAATTCCTGATGACTGAAGGGATTGTGCTAGGTCATACAATTTCTCAGCAAGGATTACAAGTGGATCCTAACAAGATCGCTATCATCCAAAAGGTTCGACCTCCTCAAAAGGTCAGAGATGTTCAGAGTTTTCTAGGCTTGGTAGGATATTATAGAAGATTCATTAAAGATTTCAGTAAACTAGCCTCGCCATTGTTTAGCCTCTTAGGGAAAGATGTTGAGTTTAAATGGACTAACGACTGCCAAGGGGCTCTGGATGAGTTGAAGGATAAGCTGGTGTCCGCCCCGATCTTGAGAGGTCCAAATTGGGCCCTACCTTTCCACATCCACATGCATGCCTCGAACAAAGCCATAGGGGCAGCCTTAGGACAAGTTGAGGAGAAACTACCATACGCCATATACTTTGTCAGCAAAAACCTGTCTAAGGCATAGATGAACTATACTATAACCAAGAAAGAGTTCCTGGCTGTAGTCCATTCCCTGAACAAGTTCACACACTACATCACTGGTTATCAAACATTCGTACACATTGATCATGTTGCGATTAGATATTTAATGAATAAGCCTGATGTAAATGCTCGTATCGTTAGATGGTTACTTTTGTTGCAGCAATTTGATTTGACTATTGTCGACAAGCCAGGTAAGGAAAATGTTGTTGCTGACTTCCTGTCTAGATTGGATTTGCCTGCAGGTGAAGAAGGGACAGTGGATGACCAAATGCCGGATGAACACTTGTTTGCTATCTCAGTACTCTCTCCATGGTTTCTGATATAGCAAATTACTTGGTCTCAGCACAGTTCCCTTCGCATCTATCTTCAAAGGAGAAGAGCAGAATTGTGAGGAAGAGTGCCCCATTCACTTGGATAGGGGGCAACCTGTTTAAACTTAGCCCAGATCAGATCTTGAGGCGTTGTGTTAGGGAGGAGGAAGTCTTTGACATCCTACTAACCTGTCACGATGGGCCCTGTGGAGGCCACTTTGCAACAAAAAGGACTGCCTTCAAAATTCTACAAGCAGGCTACTATTGGCCTACTCTTCATCAAGATGTCAGAAGATACATCAGCTAGTGTGACCAATGCCAGAGGATGGGGAAACCAACTCCAATGGATGAAGTGCCCCTCCAACCTTAGGTGACCTTTGAGCCATTTGAGAAGTGGGGCATGGATTTTGTGGGTCCTATCAACCCTCCTTCAAAGCAAAGGTCTTACATCATTGTGTGCACCGACTACCTGACAAAGTGGGCAGAAACAAAGGCAATCAAGGTAGCGACAGAAGAAAAAGTGGCTGAGTTTTTAAGGGAAAATACTATTCACAAGCCGTAGTTTAAGCCACTGCTGCTTATGGAGTTACATAGACGGAAACTTCTGCTTCATCTGTCCCTTAAGGCCCCCAAGGTATAGATGGATAGGGCCTGCCTATACCCGAGGGGGGGAAGGGAGTGGCGGCGGGCCCTTCCCACTTTGATGTTCTAGGCAGTCGAATAGATAGGAAATGCTTGTTAGGAATAGATAGGAAATGCTTGTTAGGAAGGACTTTGAGGTTCTGGGCTGGCTTACTCAATATTATGGAAGAGCCAGACCAATTCTTTGAATTCTTTGGTGAGATCAAGTCTTTGGCTACCCAAGAGAGTTAGTCACCAATCAAGGGAGCCAGTTCACCTCTAACTTGATTGAAGACTTGCTCGCTCATCACAAGATCAAGCACAGAACTTCCACCCTATATCATCCATAAGCAAATGGGCAGGTGGAAGTCACTAATAGAGCATTGGAAGAGATTTTGACTAAGGTGGTGAGTATAAGTAGAAAGGATTAGGCAGATCGCCTGGTTGAGGCCACCTGGGCCTACAACACCACTTGGAAAACTACAACAGGTTTCACACCCTATGAGCTGGTCTACAGGAAGAAAGCTTTGATGTCCATAGAGTTTGAGTACAACACATTGAAGGTGGCAGCCCAGCTGGACTTAGATCTCAGCCATGCTCAACGTGAAAGATTACTGTAGTTGAATGGATTAGATGAACATAGAATGCAAGCCCTCCTCCACTCAGAGGTAGTTCAACTCCAGAGGAAGATATGGCATGACCGGCACCTTAATGAAAAGCAATTCCAGCCAGGAGATTGGGCACTGTTGTATGACTCAAGATACAAGGATTTCAAAGGGAAGTTGAGGGAAAGATGGTTAGGACCATATAAAGTGGAGAAATGCAATTACAATGGTTCAGTCCTTATCAGGACCATTGATGAAGAAGCCATCCCCATGCTCGTCAATGGGCATCGCTTGAAAACCTACAGGAAACCCCTTTTGAGGCAGGAGTTCATTGAAACTTTGGACAAATCAGTGTTGGTAGTGGAGCAGGGCCCTGCCTCTATTCCACCCACACTTTGATCATCATAAAAAAAAAGGAAATAAAAATATCCTTGGGTGAAAACCTCTCTGAGGTGCCCAAGGCAGACAATGAGGGTGAAAACCTCATGGAGGCGCCCTAGTTGTCTCTAGCAAAAATAAGTAAATGGAATAAAAAGAAGATCCTTGGGTGAAAACCTCTTTGAGGTGCCCAGGGCAGATAGCGAGGGTGAAAACCTCATGAAGGTGCCCTAGCTGTCTCTCTCAAAAAAAAAAGAGGAAAAAATAAAACAGGCCTAATCTCTGTGAAATAATTGCAGGTTGTAGGGAATACATTGCAGGTAAGGAGGGTCGAGAAAAATGAGGATAGGGGTTTGTACTAGGCTCTAGGACATCCCTTCAGACACTCCCTCCATGGCCACTCGCCTTTCCTAGGATTTGATCACATTCAGGTCGAGATTCTGCCTTCTACAAGAATTTTTGGGCTTTCTACAGGAAGTTCTGTATTTCTACAGGAAACATCCTGTAGAACGTTCGGGCAAGCCAAATTCAATTTTGAAAGGGAATCTGATGGTTGGAATCAGTTTGTTAGGCCTGCAGCCACCCCTCTATTCAACCCATCACCATATGGCACCCTGTTCCATCTCTTGACACCTCTGTCACCCACTTGGTTATGTGTTCCTGCACAGTCAAACAAGAAACCCTGTTTTCCTCACAATGACAGTAAAAATTTTTAAGTGACAAGTCCAGCAACAAAGTCTCGCACACTCTACCTGTCCAAGCTCCATCTAGACTCTTCATCAACACATCCTGTCCTCGTCCGCAATATGGCCCTGCTCGTTTAGCCTGCATCCCAGGAGGAGAAGTAGCTACAGGACATCCTACAGGAATCCTGTAGCAGCTGATCCCTCTGGAACACATACTCTGGAGGCAGGGACAGTTGAAATCAACATAGGGAACATGCAATAGGATCCTCTTGGGATCTGAACAAGCTCAGTTACGTTCAAAATCGCCAACGAGCCATGCAGCCGACACGTGTGGAGTGTCCAGTCAGGGAAAATCGGCGGGACTGGCAGTGGTGGTGGCGGTTAATGGCAGAGGGGAGGTAATGGCGGCCAGGGACACGCAGAGAAATGATGGCAGTGACGTTGGATAATGGTTCGGTCCAGCCACCTCACCCCCTCGCCACAAATTGTGTCGTAGTTCAAAGTTGTTTGACTGAAGACTCACACCACCCGCTGTTCATTTGCACTTGCAACGTCCTTGGCCAAAGTACTCGTCCTCCGCTTCCACAATCTATTAACTCGTCATCCTCCACCGAGCTTTTTAGCCTGTTCAAAATTCTCCCGCGTACCGAGCTCGTTCAGAGGCGCAGTGACATCCTACAGAAGCCGGCAAGAGTTCTATAGGAAGAAGTTCTACAGGAAGTACAGCATATCCTTCCGGAATAGAGATGCCTGGACTTTTCTTCATCAAATTTGGAGTTCTGAGAGAGGTAAGCTCGAAAACACTCTTCCATGCATGGTATATTTCGAAAGGTGGTGAATTGAACTTTCTGGAATAGGATAATCATAGACAAGTCTGCCTGTGAGTCGAAAATAGCAATTTGCCTGTGTGTTGCACGGAATTTGTCAGTCGGTTCTGCGTCAACATTCTCCTCCATGGTTCCTGTTAAAAAAAAAATCCTGTAGAAAAGATAAACAACTGTGAGGGCTAACCTGTGTGTGAAGAATTTGAATTTACACGGTTGTATGTATGCTGGGGATGAAAATTGAGCTCTGTGCCCTATCTGTGGAAACCTAATTCTTCCTTCTATACACGGACAGCCGACTTTTGGGCAGCAAAAGCATTAGAACCAGGGAATTGGTGCAGATTAAAATCTAAACACCCGAGAGATCCTTTCTTGAAGTTCAAAGGAGGAAACCATAAAACAGCAGTCCCTTTCTACTCAGAGCATTAAAATAGAGAACTCTCACCATGCCAGGGGGGTTTATCAGGAAGGAACCCTTGGATTCCAGTAAACTACGTGAACATCCTTAGGTGGTGAACCTCTTCACCCGTGCCAACTGGATGACCTTTTGTGACAAAATTCAGGGTCATGACGATGAGATAATGAAGGAATTATTAATATACCTGCACCTAAATCAAAGACATAGGCCACAGTGAACTTCAGAGGGTTGACCCTAAAGCTTACCCCTGAACTCATTAGTCGAGTTACTGGTTTGCCATTAGGGATACCCTGGAGCAAAGAGGAGAGGGCATTGGGCCAAAAAGCCAAGAAAGAATTCTTCCTACCTGAGGAACAGTTTGCAGAAGACAAGAATGGGGTCCAGAGAGCCAGCCTACATCCTCTTTGGAGCGAAGCCAGTCTCCAAATCATGAAATACATTCCCTTTGAGGGGCAGTTCAGTATTCTCTACGGCTATCATTTCCGGTTGCTGAGTGAACTAAGATATGGGTTGGATTTACCTCCAGAAAAGAAGTTGAGCCTCCCCTATTTCCTTCTGCAATCATTAATTGAATGTGGCACAAAATTGAAGGAAGGGACACCGAATCTGTTAGCCCATCATGGGCTCATCAAGATTTTAGTAGAAGATGCCCTCCACACCTACACTGTCCCCCTCTCCTGGGAGATTTTCCGCAACATGTCTAGAGATGACGATATTCAAATTCTAGCCAAGGAATCCACCTCATCCAGCAGTGAAGAAAGGGAACACACTAAGGCAGGAGAGAAAGCCGGTGGTAAAGAAACACGAGACAGACCACCACAGAAAGAACAGAAAGAGAAATGAGGAAAAGGCCAAGTTGCTGAGCCTAAAAATGCGGGAGGAACAATGGCACAAACACCCAGGGAAAAACGATTGCAGAGTAGAGCAGAAAGGACTAAAAAAGTCCAAACGAAGGAGGGCACAACCAAGGAAACCAAACAGGAATTAAAAGGAAAGACACATCCAGCAAAATAGACCGAAACAGTTTCTACAGGAAGCATGAAAACAGATTCTACAGGAAGCATGAAAATAGTTTCTACAGGAAGCATGAAACCAGTTGAAACAGTTTCTACAGGAAGTATGGAAACAGAGCAACAAAAGGAAAAATCAACTGAGATTTTGGCCAGGGAGGTAGCAGCTGTGCTAGCTTCCTTAAGCACATCTCCAAAATAGAAAGGGAAGCGAAAAGGCAGCCTTCCATGTATTTTAAGGCAAGAAGGAGCATCCGGATAAAAGCTGGCAGACCCCAGCCACAGTCAAAAGAGCCAATTACGATTGAGGACACCATAGCTAAACAAAAGGAAAGGCCTCCTCCAAAAGCATCCATCACCTATGAACGGGGAAGCCCGAAAACGTCCACCTAGAAAGAAAGAATTAAAATGATGGACACAAAGACCTCTCTACAGGATGCTGAGACAGTTCTACAGGAAACGCTGTCGAGACTAAAGGAGACCGAGGAATTGGAAGAAAAGGCAGCTAAATCATCCCAGGAGGAAGAGAATACTAAAAACATTATGGAACCTAGCCCCCAGCCCAGCTTGGGCTCCTACTATAACCTGTTAGAGCCCAGAAAGATAATTCCCCAAAAATTCGCAGTGCCACTTTTCTTTGCACTAGAAGAAGAGAGGGTGAGGACCCACACTTGGATGAAAATCACCGAGTCCAAGGGTGTGGTAGATATAGGTCCCTTGAAAGAGCAACTCAAAGATGCAAAAAAGGAATTGGCTATGGTACAGCATGTGGAAAGCAGCTAGCGGGCCAAGCTACAGGAAGAAAACGAGCCGCTTAAACAACAGCTACAGTTATAGGGACACTACAAGGAAGACAGGCCCCACACCTTGGGAGAATAGTGGAACCAGGAGGAGCCCACAATAGACAAAGAAACCCCTGATGAATAGCAGAAGAGAGATGGGTTGCAGGCTGAAATAGAGGCACTGACTAGACAGCTACAGGAAAAGGAATTGCAAGCAGCACAGGAGATACAGTCTCTAAGGCAACATGTACAAGAGAAGGAGGCCCAACTGGCCTGCATGGCCAGCTAGGCAGTGGAGGCAATGCAGTGTAGGCAACCTACCAAATCATATGCCTTATACCTTAAGGATCAGTGGTTGCAGTTCCAGATTAACACCTTGGCCCAAAGGGGCATTACTCCATTTCAAAACTACCATCAATTCATGACTTTATGTGACAATAGCTCATCAGAGGACAAGGCCAAGTTATTAGAGTTCTACCTACACAACTTGGCCCTTCCCAACATGAACTTGTGGGACCCCAAAGCTACGGTAGGAGACGTGCAACTTATAGCCATGGCCTCTTGGCTAAATCATGAAGAAAAGAGAGCAGCATAGGTCTGAAATGCTATGGATAGGGAATTAAAGGAACCAGTAATGATCAGAGTAGAGCCGAAGGATCCCTCAGCATCAATATACGCCCACTAGCACTTGGCCAATGATGCTAAGGCCCTGCCAGACTACATTGAACGACAAGTTCAAGCCATAGCCCATTTTGAGGACATAGAGAGACTGTTGGGGGATAACTATGTTCATGCTTGCTCCCGAAGTTGGAATACACTGTCCCACAGCCTAAAAATAAGAGAATACCACTCCCCAACAAGGATGAGGGAGGCCTTGGCGAGAGTACACCTCTACAAACAATCCATGCAGAACCTTCAGGCCAACTGGATCGGACTCAAGTTCAGTCCTCCCTTGCTTTTGGGGCTGCTGGAGGGAGTCAAAGAAGAGGAGGAACACAGGCAGTGGGAAGAAGTGGAAAGAAAAGCAGGATTTCATGACCATGAAGAAGATATCACCTCGGAGGCCTGGGATGTGAGGGAGGCGGTTAAGGCAATCAAGGATGATGAGCTGGATTAATTGCTCAGTGGATGAGTAACCCATTCAGCAGGGGGGTGATGATGAGCCCCGGAATTGGGTAACTTATTGGGCTCATTTTTCCTAACTATTCTTCGTCAATCCACCATTTTTCATAGTTTATGCATGTTTTTTAGAGTATATTTATGTTAGTTTAACAAATGAGGATAGTCACTTGACCAAGAAGGCTAACACGTTGTTAATGCAGATTTTTGGACAAATTTTGGGACCAAGGCCAAGCAATCATGAGCCAGATGACAGCCAAGCATGAAGGAACAAGGGTGAGGATTCGTGGGAAGGGTGTCCTCTACATTAAATGGCCCCTTTCTCAAAATTTCCACCCTCAACTCGGAGTTCAGTAGGCAGTCGAGCAGTCTTGTGTAAAGTGGCTGATCACTGGCAGTTTGAGAAGCTAAGCCCCTTGAGTTAAGGAGGGCTATTGGAGACCCTCGTAGTGCATAAATAGGAAGGCTTCCAGCCTTCATAGGTTACTTTTTGGACTGTTGTTTTTTTTCACTAGAGTGTTGTTATTTTCTCAGCTCATTTTGTAGTTGTTGTTGTATAACTTTCTTGAGACATGGTTATTTGTTAGTAATGGAAAGCAGCTTTATTTGGCATCAGTTCTGAGTTTTTCTTAGGAGCCTGTAGCTCTTGGGGTTGGGCCCAACCCAAGTGCCAAGGCTTCCTTTGTGTACTGTTATTTGCTTTTTATGTCTTTGCAAAATAATTTCTGTTAAGTAGATTAGAATCTTTCTTAGTTACCTAGATCATAGTTGATGATTAAGAAGGCTTTTCATGTTCAGATTGATTTGATAGGTTAATAACAGGGAAAATCTTCATAAAAATGCCATCAAGCACCTCAGATCTCACCTCTCCCTCAGTGGGATCATGAGCTAGGACCAAGGTGACCATGCTGCTGCCAAAAACACTGTCTTTGCTTCACCATGCAATTATTAGTGTTAGATTCTCATTTGCCAAAGTTGATATCAGTTGTGGTTGTATGCTTAGGTTCATGATTGCTTAGTTGCATAGTTACTTCACATGATTTTGTTTCAAATAGACTTCTGTTCATTTTCTTCGTTGTTATCTAGGTCATATTAGGTTAAAGTAGCTAGGTCCTTGAATTTCCAAGTATTTGTTTGTTCAGTTTGAGAAATAACTTGCAGAGCACCTGTAATACTTCTCCATCTGCCCGTACTCCATCAATCCCACTTGCTCCATCCTCTAACCCGGATTCTTGCCTTACGCTTGCCACATTTGCTCACTTTGCCCTAAATCCCCATATTTTTGTGCAACATTGCTCTACTCCTCCTTAAACAAATCCAACCATCCTCACCACTCCTCAGCTCCACCCACCAAGCCCTGGACCTCATCACACCCTTATCTCACCTCCATACCCACTACTTCACCCTTCTCCCTCCATCAACCCTTCAAAATCCCCTTTCTAAACATCCTGTAGAAAATTACAGAACATCCTGTAGAAATTCCAAAACATCATGTAGAACCCCTGCAGACTTCCTGTAGAAGCTCACGAAAGCGGTTTCTTGATAGCCAAACTCTGTGAAACTCTCTAGAAGGGTGCTAGGGACCCCTTAGGTCCTCTCTGAACCTTCCCAGCCTCCTGCAAGCATTTCCTCTCACCAATCCACCTCTGCACAGTCAAAAACAGTGAAAGCACATGCATGATAATTCTGACTACTTAGTCAAAAATACAAAAAGATGTTTTCTTCAAATAGAAGTAGCTTAGACACATGTATTTTACCTTCCTAGAAGTCAATGGCATCTCTTTCAGTAGCTTGCATCCTCTTTCTTGCATCAGTAGGGCTAGCCGGTAAAATTAGGGTTTGCATTTCCTTTCCGCTTTTCGCTTCTTTCTGCAAGTAGATTAGCCCCCTTTGAGTTAGCTTTCATCCATCAGTTAAAAATATTCTTCTAAGAGCTCATAGAAGTTGGCTTAAGCTCCTAGCAGACTTGTGCCAGCTGACCAAGTGACAGCTGCGGCAAGAGCTAGTACTTGTGCATACAGCATAGTCGCTTCCAAGACTGTTACGAACTACCGAGTTGATAAAAGTAAAGAAGGGAGTCCCAAGAGTTGCAGCGTTATTGCTACATTACTGGAGCCCACCACATATCACATCCAGTCCATCAGAGCAGTGGAGGATTGGCTGTCGCCCATAGGCGAAGTCATGGGTCTCATATATAAAGGACCCCCAGGAGTCACGAATCGCTGATTGCGCTTTAAGCTGCGGACCTGATATAGTTTAGATGCGGGTGTAATATTGCCTGAAGTTCACCCTTTAGTCTTTTGGACTGTTTTTTCTCATATTCTCTGTGAAATGAAATATTTGGCTTGCGCAAGGTGTTTTAGGCCGAAAGGCTTACAATGGTTGTTTCGATGGTTCAGAAGGCTGAACGTCAATTAAAAGGGGTGAATCATGGAAATTATGATTGCAATCGAGACAAAACATCTCCGTTTAACTGAAAGAACTCTGTGTATGCCTGCAATCATTGCCAAAAGGAGCAATGTTACAGTAAACTAGGAAGATGTGTTCTCCGTGGATCGTTTAGACCTGTCTAATGAATCTATGTGTCCCCAGACAGTTAGTGAACTTGCACAGTGCAGAGGAAGCCACAACGACCGAGGAGGAAGTCTAAGAGGCGGTGTAAGTGGAAACGAATGGACAGACGCATGGGAATGAATAAAACAGAGAAATGTGGTTGTTGTTGTTGTGGTGAATAACCAGAGTGTGAGGCAGCAGAGGTAGTAGAGGCAGCAGAAGCAGCAGAGGCAGTAGAGGCAATAGAAGTAGCAGAGGCAGTAGAGGCAAGAGAGTAGGAGTGAAGGAGAACCTCAGCTGAATAGAGACCAGCAGCATATCAATTTATACCAAGGTTGGGTTGGAGCCCAAGAGGTTGGAGCCCAAGAGGTTGGAGCCTCAGAACTGAACAGGACTAAAGTCCTTAGGGGTTAGTGCTCCTAAGTGCAAAACCATTGCAAAACAGAGTTGGTGCTCTGGAGGTTGGAGCCTCATTGAAGTCCAAGCTGGAGCTTGGCAACTAATCACAATCAGATATATACTTATATTGTATTTATTTCATTACATTGTGTTGTGTTTAATAAAAGCATTAATTCTAGCTGTTGATTTCTGTGTTATATATATATATATATAATATATATATATATATATATAATATATATAATATATATATATATATAATATATATATATAATATATATATATATATATAATATATATATATTAATATATATTATATTTATATATATATATATATAATATATACATATACATATACATATGCTTTTGGTAATAACTAGAACAATTAAAAAATAAGAAATACCAATTCACCCCCCCTCTCGGTATTTCCAACAATTAGTATCAGAGCAAGGTTTCTTCATACTATCCTAACAACTTGAAGAAGGATCCACAACCATGATGAGAAATCACGAAACCTCAGGAAGACCTCCTCTATTCGATGGCACTAATGTTGGTTTCTGGAAAAAGAGAATGACCTACTACTTAATGTCCCTTGGACCTGAAGTCTGGAATTTTGTTCAAAATGAATATCAAATGACTACCACTCTTCTAATAGGTTAGGACAAAAGGAAAGCATACATCGCAAATGCAAAGGACTTGAACTCCATCACTAGTGGAATCACTGGTTCCAAGTTTACAAAAGTCATGCATTATACCTCTGCCAAAGAAATGTGGGAGAAGCTAGTTGGCTTCTACGATGGAGACTAAAAAGTCAAGAAGGAAAAGCTTCAAACTCACAGAAGACAATTTGAAAGTCTGAGGATGGAAGATGAAGAAGATATTGCGGCATACCTCCTCTGAGTAGCTGAAGTGGTCAACTCCCTGAAAGGATTGGACGAAAAAATTGAAGAAAGTACCATTGTTCAAAAGGTATTAAGATCTCTTCCAGACATGTTTGACTCCAAAATAAGCGCTATAGAAGAAGCAAAGGATCTAGATACCCTCAAAATGGATGAACTCCATGGAATCCTAGTGATGAGTCAGATGTGGAATCTGAATTGGCTCAATTTGTACGAAAGTTCAAGAAAGGATCTAAGCTTAAAGGCAAGTACCCTCTATTCTATTTTAAATGTGGAAAAATAGGTCATTATGCAGCAAAATGTCCTCATAAACATGATAGTGATGATGAAGGAAATTCTAAAAGAATGGCACACAAAAAGAGAGGGTTCAATAAGAAGAACTTCTTCTCCAAGCAAGATGAGTCTGATGAGGATGAGTTTATGGTCATCAAACGGAAATCATGTGAGGAAAGTGACCATGATGAAAGCCAAGAAACATTATTCATGGCATTCGTAGATGATGAAGACTTAGGACTGGAAGGAAATGTAGATGAATAGTTAATAAACGCCATTGAAGAAAATGAGAAACTACGGAGTAAAATCATTTCTCTCAAAGTGGAAAATGAGGAAACAAGAAGGAGAGAAGATCTCTTCGAAGTAAAGCTAAAAGAAAAAGAACAAACATGTGAAGACCGTGAGGGCGAAATAGTGTCTCTAAGAAAGGAGTTGGAGCAAATTAAAAAGGGTTGTAAAAGCTCTCAAATACTTGAGACTATTATAAAAAATCAAAAAACTTAACATGACAAGTCTGGAATAGGTTTCAAAGGAGAATCCTCAAGCACTAAGAACAGTGCAAAAAGCTATGTTGATGCACTTTCCTGCAATCCAAAAGAAGAAAAAGTATGCTATCAAAAGTGCTTCCCAGAGCCAAAGAATGAAGAGAGAATTATTCCAAAGAAGAATGTGGAGTCGAATCATGGAGACGACAACAAATACAAACCTGTACTCCACCAAGGGCCCATCTCAAATCCAAAGAATGAGGGAGGAGTAATTCCAAAGATCGACTCAAACCGTGGCTGCTTCAATAGTTACAAAACCATCTTTCTTGGACACTGTTTTCACTATAAAAACTTCGGTCATCAAACCAGACATTGTGTGGCTTGCAAGTGAAACGCCAAAGCTAAAGTACCGAATAATCAATTCGTATGCCCCCAAAAGGCAGGGACAAATCAAAACCTTCAATTCATTTGATCCCTTGACCAAATTTGATCTGATTTGCTCATTCTGCTACAATAATGGACACTATGAACAAGACTACCCACTCAAAGGAAGAAAGACAAGTACTAATAATTCTAGCATGGATAAATGTGGTCTGGCTCTATATGCTCAAAATAATGGAAATCATTAGTTTGTGGATAGTGGGTGCTCCAAACACATGACAGGAGACAAAAGGAAGTTTGTCTCACCAAGCAAAAAGGAAGGGAATGAGTCCTTTGGGAGTGGATCTAGCAGAATTGCAAGAAAAGGAACTATTACTCTGATCAATGGAAAAGGAAAAGCTCAAGATGCTCTACTAGTAGACGAACTCAAACACAACCTCCTGAGTGTCAACCAAATCTATGATCAAGGACATAAGGTTGTCTTCAGCACCAAAGACTGTGAAATAAGGAACTCTGCCTGAGGGGAACTTGTGGCAAAAGGGGTGAGAACACCAGACAACATTTACATTCTGAACAAGATTCAAGAAAATAAATGCTACCTGAGTCAGACGGATGAAAGTTGGTTGTGGCACAAGCGACTTGGACATACAAGCTTCAAAACACTGATCAATATCAACAAGTTCAAAGCTGTAAGAGACATCTCAAGGTTGCTCAAATCAAATCAAGGAGTATGTGGTCCATGTCAACATGGAAAGCAAACCAGAACCAGCCACAAGACAAAGGAGCTCTCTACATCGAAGCCCTTGGAGATCATCCATGTTGATGTATGTGGGTCAACTAGAAATCAGGCACTCCAAGGAGAAAAGTACTTTGTGTTATTTGTTGATGATTATACTAGAATGATGTGGATATATTTTATAAAGTATAAATCTGAAACTTTTGAGTGTTTTAAGAATCTAAAAGCCCTTGTAGAAAATGAAAAATATTCAAAATCTAACTGCCTAAGAACAAACAAAGGGGGAGAATTCACATCAAAGAAGTTTAGTGAGTTCTGTAATATTCATGGAATTAAAAGGGAATTCTCTGCTACCAGAACACCTCAGCAAAATGGGGTAGTTGAAAGAAGAAAACGAACATTCCAAGAAATGGCAAGAACAATGTTATTAGCAGCAGACTTGCGGCCTAAATTCTGGAGAGAAGCAGTAGGGACAGCTGTCTATACACTGAATCGAACTCAATTAAGACCAAATTATGAAAAAACTCCTTAGAGTTATGGAAAGGAAGATCTGCTTCAGTGAAGTACTTCAAGATATTTGGAAGCAAGTGCTTCATAAAAATCAAGGATAGCTCATCAAGAAAGTTTGATTCTCGGGTTGATGAAGGGATATTTCTTGGATACTCTACACAGAGTAAGGCTTACAAGTGCTACAATTTTCGACTGAAGAAAATAGTGGAAAGCATTGATGTAAAGGTTGATGAATACCTTCTAGAAAAATAAATTGAAAAAACATGAAGATGATCTTCTCATTGAAGAAGAACCTAAAGACGAAGAACCTGAAGAAGAATAAATAGATGAGGAAGAAGAAGAAGAGGAGAAAGAATCACCTCATACCCCTTCAAAGATGAAGTTTATCCAGAAATATCATCCAAAAGAATAGATTATTGGCAATAGAGATGAAGGGATGCAAACCCGAAGAAGGGTGACCATCACACCAAAGAGAAATGTTATTGCTCTGCTATCTATGATAGAACCAGAAACATTTGCAGAAGCAAGGATCCTCATTAGGTAAAAGCCATGGAAGAAGAAATGTCCCAAATTGAGAAGAACAAGACATGGGAGCTAGTACCTCGTCCAAAGGATAAAAACATAATAGGAACCAAATGGGTGTTCAAAAATAAAATGAATGAGGAAGGACAGGTTATCAAAAACAAGGCAAGGCTTGTCTACAAAGGCTATTCACAAATTGAAGGAATTGACTTTGAAGAAACATTTGCATAAGTAGCTTATATGAGGTGAATTTACAAGCTACTGGTGCAAATGTCTCTTCAAAATCTCTTCGAAGCTTATATGTCTAAGTCACTTGTGCCACAGCCAGCTTTCATTTGTCTGACCCAGGTAGCATTTATTTTCTTGAATCTTGTTCAGAATGTCAATGTTGTCTGGTGTTCTCACCCCTTTTTCCACAAGTTCCCCTCACGCAGAGTTCCTTATTTCACAGTCTTTGGTGCTGAAGACAACCTTATGTCCTTGATCACAGATTTGGCTGACACTCAGGAGGTTATGTTTGAGTCCGTCTACTAGCAGAGCATCTTGAGCTTTTCCTTTTCCATTGACCAGAGTAACAGTTCCTTTTCCTGCAATTCTGCCAGATTCACTTCCAAAGGACACATTCCCTTCCTTTTTGCTCAGTGAGACAAACTTCCTTTTGTCTCCTGTCATGTGTCTATAGCACCCACTATCCACAAACCAATGATTTCCATTATTTTGAGAATATAGAGCCAGGCCGCATTTATCCATGCTGGAATTCTTACTACTCGTCTTTCTTCCTTTGAGTTGGCAGTCTTGTTCATAGTGTCCATTATTGTAGCAGAATGAGCAAATCAGATCAAATTTGGTAAGGGATCAAATGAATTGAAGGTTTTGATCTGTCCCTACCTTTTGGGGGCATATGAATTGATTATTCGGTCCTTTAGCTTTGGCATTTCACTTGCGAGCCATGCAATGTCTGGCTTGATGACCGATGTTTTTACAATGAAAACAATGTCCAAGCAAGATGGTTTTGTACCTGTTGAAACAGCCACGGTTTGAGTCTATTTCCTTCCTGGGAATTACTCCTCCCTCATTCTTTGGATTTGAGATGGGCCCTTGGTGGAGTAAAGGTTTGTATTTGTTGTAGTGTCCATGATTCGACTCCACATTCTTCTTTGGAATAATTCTCTCTTCATTCTTTGGCTCTAGGATGCACTTTTGATAGCATACTTTTTCTTCTTTTGGATTGCAGGAAAGTGCATCGGCATAGATTTTTGCACTATTCTTAGTGCTTGAGGATTCTCCTTTGAAACCTATTCCAGACTTGTCATGTTGAGGTTTTTGATTTTTTAGAATAGTCTCAAGTATTTGATAGCTTTTACAGCCCTTTTTAATTTGCTCCAACTCCTTTCTCAGAGACACTATTTCGCCCTCACGTTCTTCACAAGTCTCTTCTTTTTCTTTTAGCTTTACTTCCAAGAGATCTTCTCTCCTTCTTGTTTCCTCATTTTCCACTTTGAGAGAAATGATTTTATTCTGTAGATTCTCATTTTCTTCAATGGCGCTTATTAATAGTTCATCTACATTTCCTTCCAATCCTAAGTCATCATCATCTGTGAATGCCATGAATAATTTTTCTTGGCTTTCATCATGGTCACTTTCCTCATATGATTTTTGTTTGATGACCATAAACTCATCCTCATCGGACTCATAATGCTTAGAGAAGAAGTTCTTCTTATTGAACCCTTTCTTTTTGTGTGCCATTCTTTTAGAATTTCCTTCATCGTCACTATTTCATTTCATTTCACCCCGCGCAAGCCAAATATTTCATTTCACATAGAATATGAGAAAAAATAGTCCAAAGACTAAGGGGCCGACTTCAAGAAATATTACACCCACATCTAAACTGTATCGGGTCCGCAACTTAAATCGCAATCAGTGATTCATGGCTCCGAGGGGTCCTTTATATATTGGACCCATGACTCCACCGATGGTCGATGGTCAATCCTCCACTGCTCCGATGTACCAGATGTGATATGGTATTAAACCATAGTTAATATGCCCGTGAGGTCCACAGCCTTATCACAGTCGGTGCTTCCAATGTGGCAAGGCTTTACGGCTTGCGATATGCGACGGATGTGATCACAGATTAACTTATATTGCAATATTGCGACGAGTCCGCATATATATGTATCGCTATCGGCGATCACAAAGGGGCCATTTAACAGTGTATGACTTCCACACCCGAAGTCCCAATGCGATATTGTGTGCTGGACCCGATACGACTCAACACTCCCGTGTATAAGGTTTCAAGTCTACTTTCCACCTTCAATAGTGTAAAGAATAATATACGTGAGTTTTGGCCTCCAATAGTGTATTTGTTAAGGATTCATTGTTTTGGCTACCGAGTGTTAAGCCTACATATATATATATATATAGATAGATATATATATAGTTTTTTGGCCTCTGTTTGCATTAAACGCATATATATATAAGTTTTTCTCCTCCGATAATGCATTTGCCTATTTATATATATATTCTCCACTCCTTTAACCCTATATATATATATATATTGCTCCTCTAATGGCTCTGTCTACTTCCTCTGATGGTTGTTTGCGTCCCCTGTTGCTCCGATGGTTGTCTGCATCTTTTGTTTGCTATGTCTGCTCCTCTTCTTTGGCATATATGTATGGTATATATATGGCTTCTCTATAGCTCTGATAGCTCTATTTTGGCATATATGGTCCCCAAACGTTGTTTATATATATATATATATATCTCTGAGTTCTGCTCCTCTTGGCTCAGTTTGCTCCTCTAATATTGCCATATTGACATCAATGACAATCTGTGTCCAACAATTTATACAATAATATATATAAATAATCCTGGTTGTTAATATTTATATAGTATTATAATTCATAAATATGGTTGAATAATATTATATAGTCATTAATAATCCTAAATACTGATAATAATTAACCCTATGTATACAAACCTCAGATAAATATATATATAAAAAATAATAAGCCTAAGAAAAAGAAGAATAATATGAGTTTTATATTATTATAATAATATTAATATAAATAATCATAAATACATAAGAATATAAGAATATAGTTGTTATTATTTTGTATAGTTATTAATTAACATAAATAATAAATAATTGGTCTTTATTGTTCTTATTATAATAATATTGATTTATATTATTATTATAATAATAATTATATTGTATATATTATAATAATATAATATTATTATAATATTATAATATTATTATAATATTATAATCAAATATTATTATATTATTATACAATATAATTGTTTTTATTTTTTTATTAAATTTTATAATTTTATATTATTAGGTTATTTTAAATAATATAATAATATCTAATATTATTATGAAATATTCTTATTATTAATTAATATATATTAGGAGTTTATATAATTATTATAATATTAATATAATATTTATACATTAATATATATAAATAATCTGGTTGTTAATATTTATATAGTTATTAATAACCCTATATAGTTATTTATATAGTTATTAATAATCCTAAATACCCATAATAATTATTAATGTGGTTGATATAAACTTATCGGCGTATATCAACCACATTGGAAAATGTGGTTGGTATATATGCTTGATATATGCCTATCGGCGTATATCAACCATATTTACCGATAGGCGTATATCAACCATATTTACCTTGGTAAATATGGTTGTGCTAGTTATCTTTATATGATTGCTTATTTTCATAATATTTTATAATCTGACAAATATCGCCTAGTCAATTATTTATCGATGCCTACATCAATTTGATTAAAAAATATTTAAAGAATCAACAATCAACATAAGCTTAAAGTGCTTTGGTCACTAAAAAAAGTTGGTGAAACATCCCTGATTTAACATAGGGATTTCTAGACGAGGTCGACGCTAATGCAGGTTGATGAACTCAATTATGAGCGCATGAGGCCATTGCAGATAATCATTCGACTCTATTATGAAGCAACTAATCCAGAAGTACTCACACCCGACTTCATTATAGTTAAAACATTTATTGACTTCATGTTTTGCATTCAAAAAGAAGTTAAATAAGATTATTTGTTTGTAAATTCTACTTTGCTTCACATTGGGACAACAAAGTCACTTTGGTATAAAACTTATCAAACATTACATAAAATATTAGATTTTTTTTTTTCTATAATGTTAAAAATCATAAAATACTTATAAAACTAAAATAAGTAAATCGATATCATAGTTAAAACGTGTTTATATTTTTAACGATTGTTAACGCGTTTATATGAGTGTTAGTACAATGAAAAGGGACGGACAAGTCATCCATGATGATTTACTTAAGGGGAAAGGGAAGCTAATGGATGTCAGAGAGAGAGCTCCTTGTTTAAGAAAATCAAAAGATCCACAAGAAGCAAGACACTAGCAGAAATTCTCGCAAAAAATGAAAGAAGTGGGTTCGCCACTTGAACATGAATCCGTCTCTGAAATCCAAAAGGAAAAAACTAAAAATTTAGTCAGGAAAAAGCAAGTGGATATCAAGGAAGGCTTCCAGGGTTAAGCAATCTACCAGGGATCTTTCTAATGTAAGCCTTTCTAAATGGATTAAACAGTGGAATTGCCACCCAAACAAGAAACTAACCCAAATGTTGAGGTGCTGAAGTGCAAATAAAGGAGTGAATAAGGCGATAAGGAGATTAGTGAATGCAGTGTCATGAAGATGAAAATGAATCAGAGGATTACGAAGATTAATGAGAATGTCGTCAACACCAAGTTCCAATAAATTGGTCCCCGACAACAGCGCCAAAAATGTTGTGGCATTGGCAAGACAAGATGATAGAATGTCGTAAACCCCGGCAACGAGAAAACTCGTCCTAGAAATGTTGCCAAAAAATGTTATTGCCTGGATTGTATGGGCACTACAACAAAGCTTAGGATGGGGGTTGTCACTCTAATCACCACCCGCTTTGTTTTAGTTGTCTCCCAACAAAAGACTATGAGGGGGGGTAGTCCCTATGGAATGAGATGAAGGAAAACGAGTTGGAAACCAACTTGTTTGGGAGAGATGGATGAATGGCCTAGCCACTTGGTTGAAATTAAAAAAGATTATTAATTAGATTAGATTTTCTATTATGAGACCAGTGCCTTAATGGAGTCACAAATTCTTGCTTCTTATAAATTGGAACCAACTGACCAAATGGACACCTGTTGCTTGAGTGGTTGGCTAATCTATATGACATGCAAACCCTAGAACCTATGTGAGATGTAGTGATCTTGGTAAATTTTAGTTAAACTACTAGTCTAAGTGTAACATTCCCTTATCTATTTTAAAGTTGGGCTCCAAGGTAAGTTGTGTGAAGGAGGCTAACAAGAAGCAGGCTATGGCCTGATTAACGATACCTTCTATTAGGCTCCTATCACCTGATGCCTCTATCGTTGCAGAGACTATGGCTCTAACAACTGCAAGGTCAGTGTGTTAACCACTTAAGAGTTGTCGAGACCCCTCAAGCTAGATAAGAGGGGTTGTCCTATATCTATCAACCTAGCTTATGCTAGGAGGTAAATTATTAATGCAAATATATATCTAGTATGTTTATGCAAGATATTATGAGTGAGATTTATCTTGAGTTAGGATTTTCTTAAGTTTTTTAAGTACTTAATTATAATCATTTTAAGAGTGCTTAACAATAGTGAATTGCAATCTTAGACAAGCTAAAATGTTTAGAGATACAAGTGTAAATTTCAACAATATTCCACAAGATACAAAGTAACCGAAGATGCCAAATGCTTAAAATAGTTAATCAAGATGTTGATCACAGATTTATACCAGCAGTACTACTTCAGAAAATTCAGATATTGTCAATGTTGTAACAGTAGTGCATAAACCATTTCAAATGATGAAACTTGCCCAACATATAAAACACTGAAAGTCTAATGACCAACAAATATGCTTCAGCATGCTTAGATCACTTTAAGATGATGTATTCAATCAAATTTCAAATCTGATTTCTTGATTTACAATAGTAAGTAAAGACTAATTAGCAAAATAAAATTGTCAAAAATAGATGGCCTTTATGCCCAAAAATAGTAAAATGCACCAGAACTTGAAAATTTCGATTTTAGGGCTTTTAGAGAGTCTGACTCAGCAATTTTCATAATTGATATGTTTGTTACAGCAATGAGTTAACCACGGATCAACAAACTAATAAAACCAAAAATAGATGCCCAATATTTCCAAAAATAGAAAAAAAAATCACCAAACTTGAAAAAAAATGGAGTTATTTAGAGGATGTGATTCAAAAATTTCAGAATTGATATGTTATTACAATAGTGAAATAGTGATAGATCAGCAACCCAACAATGTTTAAGACAATCCCTAACATTTCCAAAAATAGTAAATTTTTTTGGAAATGGAAAAATTCCACTTCTTGGCTCTTATTAAGTATTTGATCCAGAAATTTCTAAACTGCAGAAAATTCCAGTTATGCAGAAAAATCCAACATGCTTAAATGTTAGATCTAGGCCAAAACTCAAATATCCAAGAGGCCAAAATTTGTGAAAATGAAGATTTTGCAATTTTAAATGATCTTGACCATTTAATTTGTGATTTTATGGCCTAATTATTAGTAATTTGTTTGCTATAATAAAATTGTATAAAACAAGGGTTTAGAGGTCAAACCCTGGGCCTAAGGCCCTGAAAATGTCACCATTGAAAATCGATGAAAATTTGGAATCACTTTTCCGCTTGAAAACTAAGAAATTTGAGACCTTGATCCTGCAAAACCACCAAGTATTTAGCTTTAAAACTCCAGTTTAGGGTTTCAGTTCAATTTTAGGGCAAAAAAGGTCAATAATTAGAGAAAAAGGCCAAGGGAAGCAAATTGCAGGGATAAATGGGCTAGGATGATATATCGGGGGCTGAAATGGCAAGAGGAGACTAAAAACTGAAAAACCATCTTAAAAATATTTTTTTCTTCCGGATCTTAATTTTGTCATCAAATCTTCATTAAACGTCCCTGCAAAATTATCTAGAGACTAGATCTTACCCTCAAGGGCCTAAATCTAGCTCTTCTCTCACTTGATTCCTTGATCCAACCTTGCAAAAATGAAAATAAAAACACCCATACCCCAAATATATACAAAATACTAAAAATACCAAAAACCCAAGATAGAAAAAATTATTTACAAGTTAGATCTACAAAATTATTCATAAGATGTACAAATATACAAGGGTTTTAAAAAATTTAAATTTTCGAGAGAAATATTTTTATGGATTTTTTTCCTTTGAAGAATGGCTAAAAATACTTTACAAACCCCAATGTACAATATAGCCTTAGCGAAGTTTTAATCTACCATATATATATTTGGAAAAGCAACAGCGATTCTTGCCCAAGTTTGTAAACTTGGAGGTCAAGGACTGAAGTACCTGCAAGCACTATGAATTTATCTCAAAATTATTGTTTATATCACACGTGGAATCAAACCACATAAGATTAACCCAAAACCATCAATAGTATCGTTTTATCTACATCTAATGAAGAAACAAATCTTACTAATATTCAGAACAACATAGAGATGCTTGTAGTCAGCACATAGCACAAATCAATAAGCAAGAACACCTTGAATTGCACCCCAAAGTCTTTATTATGATAGAAAAAATAGTTCCCAACAAGACAATAGTTACAAAGCTACTAAAGTAGAAGTTTCCTAGCTAGAGATCAAGATGACTAGAGATTCAACTAACTCTCTAATTTATAGATAAGTCCTCCAAATGCAAAAGTAAAGGCTAGTTTCTTTGATCCTTGTCAGAATAATCTTGTTCATTGATAAACACTTCAAGATCTTTTAATCTTGACCCTTGATTTTTTATTTTTGAGTAATTCTCAAATTTATAATTCAATTTCATTTTAAATAACTCAAAATTAATTATTTTCAGTTAATTTTCTCAAAATTTTGAATTTCACTTAACCATCAAGGTCAAAAGGTCCAAATTTTTTTTACAAATACAATATTCCCTTGATGGAAGACCTTTAAAACTTGACTTTTTTAAGACCCATGAATTTTGTAGAATTTCTCACTATAGATCACCTAATAATGCAATGTAACTAAAGCAAAATACTTGATCTACTTCTACAAACAAACTTGTGGAAGCTTAATCGATTTTGAGCAAGATCAAATAGAACACATATAACAGATGAAGAAATCAATCACACATGAACAAAGAAGAATACTCTGGGGAAAGCCTTAGCCAAAAATCTTGTCATTTGTATTATCATACAAGTGGAAATATCTTAGGATTACATAAAGCTTTAGCTCACAAGCTATCCAACTCTCAGTACAGTCCCTCACTGCTGCTCATAAACAAAATAAGCAACACATATGCCTTTCCTCTTCCCTCCAAGCCTCCTATTTCCTTGCGTAGTTTCTCCTGGGCCCTCAAGTTGCCACCTATGTGTAATTACCTCACACACTACTCACTAACCTCTGAAATAACTGCGCAATCCTTAAGGAAAGAATTCCTTCTACATACAAGAGATATCCTCATGGGAATATTCCTGCAACTGATTGTACACTATCCCATCCTTTGATCTTAACTATGTCTCTGTCTGAACTGACATGCATGAGTTATTTATGAGAGAATATTCAGTTATCTGAAGTACACTAGTTGCATGCATGCATGCATTGACTAACTGAACTCACAATCGGTTCCACAAACTGTTGGAACTAATCTAACTGGACTTAACTCAGTTAACTAAGCTAACTATACAACTCAAAATACAACTCATCCTGATCTCCTTAATTAAGGGATAACTTCCTCAATCAAAGGGATAATTGTTGCATGTCTTCACATAGACTTCATGTTTGATTTTCTCTAACTAATTAACTCAAAATGAATTAATTAATTATTTTACAAACAGCTTCTGAGATCAAATTCGAATTTTAATTCTCAATTTTAATCTAGGGACTAATTAAAATTGGAATGTATCCTAAAATGCTATCTATAGAAATGCTATTTTTAGCATTTTTTGTTGTTATTTTCAACATCCCTCTCAACAAGAAAGGGATTATCTATCACCCCAGTCCTGTCTCTGTGGAACTCGAATTTGCATTTTGACAATGCCTTAGTCAAAATGCCTGCATCCTACTCCTCGGTCGAAACATACTACAACAACATGATCCTCTTCACCACACAGTCTTGAAGATGATGATACTAGATATCGATGTTCTTGGACCTGTCATGAAATACTGGATTCTCATAGAGTTTGATACAACTCTGATTATCGCAATAGATCATAGTTGGATCCATCCTCTGATCAAACAACCCAACTAGAATTTTCCGCATCCAAATGGCCTCACATGCTACTTGGCTTGCAGCCATGTATTTAGCCTCTGCTGATCTAAGTGCAATTGACCTCTTTTTCCTGTTGTACCAAGAAACTGCAGTTGAACCAGGGTTGAAAATTCCTCTTGAAGTGCTCTTCCGATCTAATGGACTCCCTGCTCAATCTACATTTGTGAAGCCCTGAAGCTTCACTCCCTCTGTCCGTCTGTACCATAATCCATACTGATATGTGCCTCTGAGGTATCTCAACACATGCTTAGCTACCTTCCAAAATAGCTTGGTAGGCTGAACCATAGCTTGACTCAGTTGGTTCACCGCAAAGCACAAATCCGGTCATGTGTTCACTAAATACATCAATGAAACCACAAGTTGTCAATACACAATAACAACTACTACCTCACCTGAAGTGGAATCCTCCTTCCTCTAGTTCCTTGCTAGAGGAGTCTGCATTGGCTTGCACTTCTCCATGTGGAATCTCCTGAGTATCTCATTTGCATACTTGCCTTGAGACACAAACACTTCCCCATCCTTCCGACACACTTCCCTGCCTAGAAAGTAGTGCATGAGACCCATTTCTTTCATCTCAAACTCTCTTGCAAGGTCCTCCTTGCAAGACTTGATCAACTGATCATCACCTGTTAATATTAGATCATCAACATAAAGAACAATGATCAATGGCTTACCTTCTACCATGAAGTGGTACAAGTTCACATTCGCTTCACTCTTTGTGAACCCCAACCTGGTGAAATAGTTGTCGAACCTGGTGTACCAAGCACGAGGTGCTTGCCTCAGCCCATACAAAGCTCTCTTGAGTCAGCACACATGCGACTCGCGATCGAAGGTCTCAAATCCTTCCAGCTGCTCTATGTACACCTCTTCCTCAATCTTTCCATTGAGGAATGCAGTCTTCACAACCATCTGATGGATCTACCAACCCATTTGTGTTGATAGTGCCAACATCGATCTGATAGATTAGTACCTTGCTACAGGAGAAAAAATGTCATCATAGTCGATCCCCTCGACCTATAAGAAACCACGAGTAACAAAACTTGCCTTATGTTTCTCCACACTACCATCAGCTACTTGCTTTACCTTATAAAGCCAATGGGAACTCACCACTGACTTGTTCTCTGATCTTGGAACAACATCCCAAACACTGTTCTGAACTATGGAGTCATACTCCTCCACCATAGCATCAACCCAAACTGGTTGCTGCACTACTTCCTCAAAGGAAGATGGTTCGATCTCTATACATTCCCCAACAAGGTCCATGTACCCAGTGTACCGCTCAGGTGACCTCCTCTATCTGCACTAAGAAGATCGCTCTCCCACATTCTCTCTCGCATCCATCAACAATTTGTCAGCTTCCCTTGAGTGTTTCCACCCATCTCTGGAAGACTCTGCATGAGTGGATGTCTCCACTCTTGGATCCTCTACATGCAGTTGCTCCGCATCAGTCTAAGGCTCCTCCTTCTTAGGAACCAAAAGTTCCTCCTCTACATGCAACTTGAGCTCCCTCTCAAGGGAAACTCACATGGCCTTCTACTCGTCGAACTTTAGATCTTTGCATACCACTATCCTCTGACTGGTAAGCAAGAACACCTGATAGTTGTGGGGTGTATCAGTGTACCCCACAAGTATCCCCAACTTAGCTATTGGCTCAAGTTTCTTCCGGGCATCTTTGGTCACAACGAAAAATACCGATGAGCCAAAGATCTTGAAGTGACTCACATCTGGCCTCTTCTCGGAGAAAGCTTCCTCTAGTCTCATCCCAAGTATGCAATGCGGGCTTCTATTATGCAAGTATAGCGTTGTATTGCATGCCTCAGCCCACATATGAAGTGGTAGGCCTTGGTCATGCAGCATTGCTCGATCTACTCCCACAATCATTATGTTCTTCCTCTCAGGCACCCCATTCTGTTGTGGGTTATGGGGTGTCGTCAACTCCTGTTTAATTCCTTCCACTGCACAGAAGTCCTTAAACACTTGAGAGACATACTTCCATTGTTGTCACTTCTCAAGGCCATTATTTACTTCCCTGATTCCTTCTCAACCAAAGCTTTGAACTCACAAAACTTGGAGAAGGTTTTATCCTTCTTCTGCATGAAATAAATCCAGCATCTACGAGAGAAGTCATCAACGAAAATAACATAGTACCTTTGTTTAGCGGTGGAGATTATCGAGAAAGGTCCACACACATCTGTATGAACTCGCTCCAAGATTGCTTCAGCTCGACTGTCTCGATCTTGAAAGGAAGATTTTGCATACTTACCCAAGTTACAACCTGTGCATGTATCTAGTTGCTCAAGTTTACCTTTGGGAAGTCCGGTAGAGATCTGCTGCATGATCTTCAAGGCCCCATGATGCAAGTGGCCCAATCTTCTATGCCATAACTAGCCAATATTTTGGCTTTACACCAACTCTACTTTGGAACTCAATGCAGCACAGTCATCTACTTCTATCTTGTAGAGATTCTTTACTCGAATCTCAGTCCTCTTGGTCTAGCCCGTGGTGATGTGTCTCAGGAACACCTTTCCTTTACTAAAGACTACATCATAGCCTTTGTCTTCCAACATTGTGACGAATACTAGGTTCTTCTTCGGTCCAGGTACATACTTTACATCAGTCGGGGTGAGAGGAGCTCCATGCTCCCTCTGAAACACAATCGTGCCTTCACTTGAAACACGGTACTTTCCATCATCGCCCATCTCTATGCGCATCTGGAGGTGCTTCTCCTCCAAGGTACTGAATAAACTCTTGTCGTCATCATGTGGAATGAGGCTCCACTGTCTAGGTACCAAACACAACCCACCATCGATGAAACCATGCATGTGATGAGGGTAAAATCCAATCTGAACTGTGAGGCCAGTGCCTCACTATCTGATCCTTTCGAGGACCCCTTCTTGGATTTCTTCTGTGGAAAATTTGTTGCATAATGGCCCACCTCATGACAATTAAAGAATCACACTTTATATTTGTCAATCTTCTTCCCACCATGGGAAGAACTTTATTTGGAATGGGAAGCCTTCCCTTTCCCTTTCCTCACCTTACTTGCTAAGGCTAGATTTTCCTCATCATCATGCTTTGATGAAGAAACATCTCTGGTGCTTCTCCTTATCTCCTCCTACATCAGATCCGACCACAGTCGTTCCCAATCTGGCAGTTTCTCTCTTCCATTCACTGAGTCTTGGTAGCTATGCTAGTTCTTAGGAAGACCGAGGAGAGCAAGACTCACCATGTCATCATCGGTTGTTGTGATTCCTACACTTCCAAGCTCATCTCTGCAGGTGGTGAGCTTGTTCAGATATGTAGAGATCGTGTCACCCTTTTCACACTTGATTTTCCAAAGCTTGTTTTTCACCACTAGCTTCCTCTGATCATTGTTATTCTGATATAGATCCTTCAATGTCTTCCAGATTGAAAATGGTGTCTCCTTCCCATGGAGACTCGAGACAATATGGTCTCGAACTCCCTCCAGAAGAATCCTCCTCACTCTCGCCACACATTTCTTCCATTCTGCCAATTCTTGGGCATTAGCTGTTGCTGGATTGGGGACTTATTAATCAATGAAGTCCTTCAACCTGTTGTCTTCTAATACTGCTTCCATGTGATCCTTCCAGGCTATGTAATTCAAGCTGCCATCCAGGGCATACTCGAATCTCAAGCCATTGAACACAATTAATGAATTTTGAGATGTGATAAGAAATCGATTATGTACCTACAATCAAGAACTTTAAAACTTCGAACTTCGAACTTCTTTGTATATTGTTCTCCGCTTTGATCACCTTTGCTCTGATACTGTAGATCACCTGATAATGCAATGTAACTAAAGCAAAATACTTGATCTACTTCTACAAACAAACTTGCGAAGCTTAATCAATTTTGAACAAGATAAAATAGAACACATATAACAAATGACGAAGAAATCAATCACACATGAACACGGAAGAATACTCTGGGGAAATCCTCAGCTAAAAACCCCGCTATTTGTATTATCATACAAATGGAAATATCTCAAGATTACACAAAGCTTTAGCTCACAAGCTATCCAACTCTCAGTACAATCCTTCACTGCTGCTCATAGACAGAATAGACATAACATATGCCTTTCCTCTACCCTCCAAGCCTCCTATTTCCTTGCGCAGTTTCTCCTAGGTCCTCAAGTTGCCACCTGTGTGTAATTGATCCAGGAGGATCTCAAGACACCAAGGGGATGGATAAAGGCTTGAAATTCAAAATGGTAGAAAGGAGAATTTGATGGCATCATTTGAGAGGGCTCGTCTTCCTGATCGCGGTGGCGTGAACGAGGTGTCAATCCGAGCTCGTATGCAGAAGATAGAGCTCTTCAAAGATTGGTATGGCAGAGGAAAAATGGGGCCCACAGGACGCCACATGGCATCCCAGTCAGCAGTGGGACCCACATGGCAGATTGACACTTGGCATTCCTCGAGTGGCCTCCTAAACTTGCACAAGCAACAAAAATCATTTTGGTTATTTTTATATAGTTATTAACTTAACTATATAAACAAAACCCAAATTCATAACCAAAATCCAAATATATATATATAGCCATATCCCAAACAAAACATATAACATGGTTATATTATATACCATATAACAAATCACATATAGGGTAAACAAAAACGTATAAAACAAATATTCAAACTGTATATTATAGTTCATACATCTTATCCAAACAAACGCATTATGATCCATACATGGTAAAGGTTATAATGTATGCCATAAAAGAAGGCAATGTTGAATACCATATGATAAAGGTTTGAACCACCAAATACGCATGCCATAACCAACGTAGGGTGGACATTATATATGGTGCTATAAAGTTTGAAACCCAAAGAAGTTACCAACGGTCATGCCATGAACGGATATGTAAAGATATGTAAGGAGATATGGTGGTTGGGGAAAGCCACGTGGTGGTCCCGCCGCCCCCAACGTACAGCCTAAGTTAAGCATGCTTTGTAGGGTCAGTGAGTGCAGTCCCGTGGAGTACGGGCCCACTCCCTAATCAAAGTCAAAGAAACATATTTAGGCCGATAGGCCTTCTTTTGAAAGGGGCCTTCGTCGTCCTTTTTTTCCTAAGGTTGACACCTGGCGTCACGTTCAGCGGGTCTGCAATCCTCTGACATCTGTCCGCCACCTGGCGTCACGTTCAGCGGGTCTACAATCCTCTGACATATGTCCGCCGAGTTTATGGCACAATGCTGGGACATCTGTCCGCCGAGTTTATGGCACAATGCCGCGAGTTTACGGGATGCATGCCCGCTGGTTTCGCGCTTAGCACCATCACATGGCACAGCACGCAGGTTCTGTCATTAATTCTCTTCCTGGCAGGACGTCCGCTCACAGTTTTTCCCCTTGGTTCGCCCGCCCAAATCCATGGTAAGAAGCCTCTGCTGCGATTTGACGGTGGATTAGCTGCTGGGTGGTTTAGTTCACACTGTTAGTTTCTCAAACAGAGTCATTATCATGACATCCAACCTTGGAGCAGAGCACTTGCTGCATTGTCTGGCCACACAACAGTAAAAACCCAAGAGAGAATATCATGCAAGAAGTATGCACACGCATTCCTGGAATCTGTGTATGCATCTTTTTCATATAATTTTATCACGAAGTTGGCTGCGGTGCTTTAACATGCCTTTGAACATTGTTGTAGGTTAGAAGACATTTTAGGCCAGGGTTATTGAATAGATTTGATGAGATAGTTGTATTTGATCCTCTTTCTCATGATGATCTCAAGAAAGTTGCTAGACTACAGATGAAAGATGTAGCAATTCGTCTTGCAGAGAGAGGCGTTGCTTTAGGGGTTACAGATGACGCTCTGGATCTTGTACTTCAGAAAGGCATCATAATTCCTTTTAGCAGCAGAGGAAGGAAAAGACTAGGGTTCAACGAATTGGGTTTGGGATGAGTTATTGCTCCACTTCTTGTTCCAAGAAGTGTTTTTTTACCTAATTCACTGGGAAGAGGATTAAAGAGAGAGTGTTTGTTTACCCAGTCCGGTAAGAAACAAAAGCTTGAATTTGATTATTTGGGCCCAAAATAGGATGAGGGAAATTGGGTCTGGTCAGAATCCACGAGAGCAAGGCTACTAGAGAAGGGCGGGCCTGCAAGATTTTGCCCAAAGAGACCAAAGAGAATGCCTGTAGAGAAGTCGAGAGCATACAACACCTTTCTGGGCATCTTAGTGTTTTCACGCTGAGTGCCATGTACGGAGATGTAGATTATTTGCATCTTGTGATGGAGCTATGCTCTAGGGGATACCTGATTGATGACATGGCCATAAATGGATGCTACTTAGAATCAGGCTGCAAAACTGATCAAACATTTAATATTGATCATCAAATAATGGCATGAGATGGGTGTTGTCCATTGGGATATTTAACCTGAGAATATGTTTTGAACCTATACTGCACTGAGTAGCTGAAGTTAGCTGATTTTGGTTTGTCCATGGGGGTTTCTGAAAGGTATTTATTTCTGAACTGCATAGTAATCAAGTTTGACTCTTCTCACTAAACATCTATATAAGGGCATTATCATCCTTACTAAATAATTCAGGAGTTTTGTTTATGTATTTCATTAACAACATTTGTTTTCATTAAAACAGGCATGGAACATATTCTGGTGTCCCCTACATGCTACCTTGATAGGCCTGTTCTTTGGAAAATTTGTTGAAGCAATAAGCCTAGCCCAATTGAGTTTTCATTCTGTAAAATTGTAATTGATAGGACTAGCTTGATGGATTCTGTGCTTATGGATTGAAATGTTTCAAACATCTAAACCTTCAAGTAATTGAGGTTATTTGAAACTAGGTGAGGAGTAACAACTTTGAAAATAATAATAATCATTGAAATTGAGTTTTCATTCTGTAAAATTGTAATTGATAGGACTAGCCTGATGGATTATGTGCTTATGGTTTGAAATGTTTCAAACAGCTACACCTTCAAGTAATTGAGGTTATTTGAATCTAAGTGGGGAAAAACAACTTTGAAAATAATTAGGTCGATAGGCCTTCCTTTGAAAGGGACCTTCGTCATCCTTTTCATTCTCACGCTGACACTTGTCGTGCAAACTAACATTCGAATATACATGAACCTTGTTGACGCGTGGATAGCAAATAAGGTTGGCGCATTAATATGGAGGAGTTTAGTTGGAACAAATATCTTTTTTAGCGGAGATCATGGCGGAGGTATGGTATGATATGGCCGAGATTCCGTGGCACGTGAACACGGTGGAGCTTATGCCTGTTGACGAGGGTTTGAAAGAGCACAAGCGGGCATAGTTGAGAGAGCTTGCGGCACTTAATGGGACAATACCGGATGATGAATTCAGCAGGCTTTGTGGTGAACCAGGTCATAGGCAATATGCTTGCCCTCCAAGGCTTATAGGTTTCAAAAGTGATGTTTCGTGTAGAATTTGTGGTGATTGTGGTCATCCGACTATTGATTGTCCAATGAAGGGATCGAGGAAGAAGATGGATGATGAATACCAGAACTTTCTGGCTGAATTAGGGGGTGGCACTCCTGAGCCATCGGTTGCTAAAATGGGTGACAGTGTTCGTCAAAATCAGACATTGTATCTAACTGGCTCACAAAATAGGAAGCCTCCATGGAAAGAAAGCAGTGGAATGGGCTTGGGTTATAATGGAACGCAGCAAGGTCAACAACCAAATAACTTTCAGTCTAGAATTGGATCAAAATTTTCAAAGGATCACGATGATTCTAATTTATATATAGCATACTTGCCACCTCAAATTGATGATGATGGACTAATTTAGTTGTTTGCACCTTTTGGCGACATTGTTGCGGTGAAGGTCATCAAGGATCGCTTAACGGGAGCAAGCAAAGGATATGGCTTTGTTAAGTTCTCTAATACTGCTTCAGATGCAGAGGCAGTGTTGCATATGAATGGGTACCGTTTGGATGGGAGGGTTATGGCAGTCAGAGTTGCAGGCAGGCCACCACAAGCTGGTTTTCCTGGAGGTGGCCAAACCCCAATGCCTGTTATGTATCCTGGATCGGATCCCTCTGCAGCAGGTTATTCTTCACAGCAGTTTCCTCCAGGACCACCATCTGGAAATTCAATGGCAGCAGGGAACACAGTACCTGCTCCAGTTCCATGGGGCCCACCTGTTCCACCTCCACAATACAACCCTTATGCACCGCCTCCACCAAGACCCACTATGTATGGTGAAACTTATCATCCACAGGGGGGTACTTACCCTGGACCCCCCATGCAAGGACCTCCTCCACCTAGTATAGCCCATCAAAATATGATGCAGCCTCCACAATTCGGGGGACCTTATCCTGCACAGGGACCTCCTCTGCCTGGCCCACCACCTCAAAGTATGCCTCTTGCTGAACCACCTCAAAGCTTGCCTCCAGGTGTGTCGCCTCAGAATTTGCCACCGCAAGCATCTTCTGGTGGCTCCCAACATGGAGGTCATCCAGGTACAGTCTCTAGTAATACTGGAAGTACAATGATGGCCATGCCGCAAGTTGGTCCTCCTGCATATCCCCCTCCACCTCAGTATCAAGGTTATTATGGTGCTCCACCTCCTCCAAGTGCCCCAGCAGGTCCTGCACAGTGTATAGGTAGTGTTCCACCTCCATGGGTGGCAAATCCTGCTCCGCCTCCGCCCCCTCCTCCATCATCATCAGAGACAACCTATGTTGTTGAGTCAGAATATGAGAAATTCATGTCTGAAATGGGACAATGATTTTTTTGGAAATTCTCACGATGAACAGGTAAGCTTGCCTATCAAATTGTGTTTATTTTTGTTTATTTGATTGATATACACAAGTTTCTATATTTTACTTATTTTGCTGATGGGACGAGTGGTTTGATTTGCATCATCTTCATCTTACGATATGTTGGACATGGTGTGGCATATAGTTGGTGATCTGTGAAGGTTTCTCTCATCATATACACGTTGTTTTACCTTGCACATTGTATCCACTGCATACTGAGATATGTCAACAGTTAGATGTGGAAGCAATGCTTTTGCTTGATAGAATGGTCCATTTGATCAGAGTCACAGAAAATGTCACCAGGTTGTTTTTAGGTGTTTTTGCATTCCTTTAAATTTTCCCTTTACGTTTGATGCTGAAACAATGTGCACTTGATAGAATGGTCTATTTGATCAGAATCACAAAAAAAGTATATCATCAGGGTTTGATAGGTGTTTTCGCATTCTTTTATTTTTTATCATGATGCATCTACTGCCTTTGGTCATCTTGACAATTTATCAGCGTCAATCACATCGTTTATAGGGTCTGTTATTTACCTCTGCATGGCTTTCCAAGGTCATTGTTTTTCCTTTGATTATAGCAGAGTGATTAACTCCCAATGCTTCTATTTTGCTGGTTTGGCAGGGTTGATATTTGTTGGAGGAAAGCTGACATGATTTATGTTTAGAATTCTGACACACAGACTTTTCGAAGATTGGAAACTCACATGTTATATTTAACCTTGTTTATGGTGAAGAGTAACTGTTGCAGAGCTGTTCAACTTATACAAGAAAGGAGCAAATCGACATATTAATGTAGCTGTTGAAATTGTTGAATGCCTTTATGAATAGGTTGGGAGGGACTTGTTTAACATTGTTTCATTGATTTAAGGGGGGATTGATGCAGAGATATTCAATTGCAGGCCTTAACTTGTTAGATTTAATGTTTTATTATGAAGATGTTCTAGGGTTGCTAATCCTTTTGAGCCTGCAGTTTGGCGAATATGCCCTTGCAAATGGTTTTTATTATGAGAAGCTGTTTCCAATTTAAATTTGTTATAACTCTATCTTTTCTCTGTAGTGCTAACTTGATGATTGTGGCCAGGTTTAAATTTATCCTCCAATTTGCTTAAAAATAAATTCGCACCACTGTTGCAGTAGACAAGACTTGGCATGGTTGTGAGTGCATATTAGTTTATTATAATTGTTGTTTTTGTTTGCTTTGTAACTCTAATGTGTGGATTGTGCTTATATTGTTGAAACTTGATATTTCTGCATATTTATCTGGCTTAGTGTTTATGACCTTAGATGTCTTAGAGGGTATATGATACACGCTTTATATGTGCTCACAATTTTTAAGATCTTGTTGTTCTTGATTCACAGTTCAAAGTCGGTTGAATTTTTTATACCTTTGATAATAATATTATTTACATGCACTTAAATTTAATGAGGACTTTAATGAGCTTCATATTAAAGACCTGATGCTACTGAAATGGAGGCATCTTCATAAGCTGCAATCTGGCACGTTATGGAAACAGGATTGCAATTGCATAACAGAAGTTCATTTTTTTTAGACCACCATTAGATGATAGTGTTTTGGATTTGGACTTTTCTCGTTTACCTAATTCATGCCTCATCAAATGTTTTCCAATGCCTGGCACTGTCTGCTATAGATTTACAAATGCCTTAGTCAATTTCACAACTTGTTCTTACTTTAATCATTGATTTTTTCCTATTTAATAAATTGCATAGTCGTGTAGTGATTGCAGGGCTAGATTGATATTGGATGGGAACTTGGGAATGGTCCCACGTTTCAAGTAAGTAAGGTCTGTATCTAAACAGTATCTACAACAATTTCTCCCTGCAGACTGTGCAGTCATTGAGCCCAGGAGGTAGGAGGTATGAATGTAGATCATTTACAATTTGCTTTTCCTAATGGAAAATATCATGCAACAATACTATTTTTTCCCGTCCAGATTATCGCAAAAATGCAGCATCAGTGTGAACAACAACTGCCAACATCTTATACAATGGTATTATATAGAAGTTCTATGTTGACTGAGTGAACCATGACTATACATTTAATTTGAAGTCAGAAATAGTGCCTTGGAGGATCCAGATGACCATTTTTCCCTTGCTTAGTCTGGAATCAGTTAATGTTCAAAATATTGTTTGTGGTAGTAAGCATACTGGCTGGAAATCCCATTAGTTTCATTACTTGTTTAAAACTTTTGAACAATTGCTATAGTTCGATGTTTATGTAAATTAATCAAAGTCTGGCCATTGATTGTAAACCAAAACAAGTTCTAACTGATCTAATAAAATTGAAACTTGAATACCTATTGTAAACGCATGTGATAACAAACACTACTTATGAGAACAATTGTGTTTGACAATAGAAATCTAATTAACAATTTTGTATTTTCTTTGGATTAATACAATTGTGTCTCTTCTTCTGGTCACTAGTTTTAGTGACCCACTGGTGCTCACTAGAGCTGAAAATTTTCTTGTCCTTGCCTTTGGAGCAATTGTATGTATGTGGAAGGAAAAACAATTATGATATCGCTATTAATTTGCCAGACCATTGTTATGTACTTTTTCAGCTCTGAAGATGTGTAACTTGTCGTTTAGCTTGGTACATTCTCTTGTATACCACTTAATTTTGAATTTGTCAATATCATAAGTCCAGTAGCGATTTAAGTGTATGTCTGCATGGCAGAACTGGTTGCATGGCAGAACTACGTTGGGCTTGAATCATCATTTCACGTTAGCCAGATACGTTTCTCTTACAATTAGATTGTAATATCTTTTGTTTCTTTTACAATATGATTGTAATATCTTTTCTTTCTCTTCTATGGGAAATTTTGTACAGGAGTTCAAACATTGTATATATATAGAAAAATGCAGAAAGTGACAGTCAAATTTTGTACTCAGAATTATGACAAGAAAGCCCCTGTTGGGTTTGTGAGGAAAGAGAGTTTCAACACTAGTTCTGTCTCCAACCGCCAAGATGATTAGTACGCTACTAACATGTTTACTGAAGAATTTATGCTATTCTCTTGTAATCTATAGGCTCCCAAAGCTCCTCATAGATGAGATTTCATTCTGTAACTAAATTTTACAATTCCAAATTAATAATCCTATCGGCCTCTCTTTGTACCTTTTGGGACAATTGCTAGTTTATATATTATGGAATACGGTTTCATTAAGTTTGGTAAATAGTTATGTTAAAATGGGTTTTGATAAATATAACCCATAACCATATTATGGCTAAGTCCGCCCAGAATTATTTAAACTCATATTTTTACCAATTTCAAAGGGAGAGATCAACAGGCATGGATTTTGAGACCAGGTGGCAAAACCCTTAACAGCGGAGAAACACTAGTGGAACCTTGCTTGAGCAGCATTTTTGCAGGAAGGTGATTTTGGCCCAGACTCGGAATTGGGCATGTTTTATATGGATTTTGCACTTCTTGGCGATGGGAATCCATTGGTGGTGTCAGTTTCTACAACAGAGCTCTCCAATTTTTGGGCATTTTTCAACATGGAGGTATAATGCTCCATTTTTGTAACTGATGAATGTAACTTCTTTTGATGCCATTTTTAATGAATAAAGGCCTCCCCATTGATCGAGCAAGGCCCAGAGACATAGTCCAAGAGGGACGAACTCCTTTATCAAGTTCTTGTCTTCTTGTCTTCTTATTTGTTTCTTCTTCTTTCTCTCACATGTGCACATTTAAAGTTTCTTTTTGGTTAAGCTACAAACTGTATATGTAATTCTTTTAATGCATCTATAAACAAAAGATAACCTGGATCAGTAATTACCTCACACACTGCTCACTAACCTCTTAAATAATTGCGCAATCCTCAAGGAAATAATTCCTTCCTCATGCAAGAGATATCCTCATGGGAATATTTCTGCAACTGATAGTACATTGTCCCATCCTTTGATCTCAACTGGGTCTCTGTCTGAACTAACATGCATGAGTTATTTATGAGAGAATATTCAGTTAACTGAAGTACAGTAGTTGCATGCATGCATGCATTAACTAACTGAACTCACAATCAGTTCCACAAACTATTGGAACTAATCTAACTAGACTTAACTCAGTTAACTGAGCTAACTAATTACAACTCAAAGTACAACTCAACCTGATCTCCTTAATTAAGGGATAACTTCCTTAATCAAAGGGATAATTGTTGCATGTCTTCACATAGACTTCATGTTTGATTTTCTCCAACTAATTAATTCAAGATGAATTAATTAATTATTTTACAAACAGTTGTTGAGATCAAATTCGAATTTTAATTCTCAATTTTAATTTAGGGACTAATTAAAATTGGAATGTATCCCGAAATGCTATCTATAGCAATGCTATTTTTAGCATTTCTTGTTGCTATTTTCAACAAATTTTTCCATTTGGAGAATTTATTTTCCTAACAAAATTTAACTTGATCCTAATTAATTAATTTTTTGCCTTAAGATTTAATTTTATTTTGCCAGAAAAAATTAATTAATTTACACATGAGGGGATTAATTACTTTTATAACCCTCTAGTACATATGATTTTTCATTTACAAGACTCAAAGAGGGAATACACATTCGTCTTAGACCCTCAAGACACATAACCCATCTTCGACACAATATGATCTAGTAATCCAAGTGATTTGTAATAAAATAATTTAGCCAATTAGCTTAAATTATTCTCAACCCACTTTTACATCAAACTCGACTCACCTAATAATTCGACAAAAAATTTCAGGGCTAGATTTGGGTGTTTAAGTTGGAGGGAAAATACTCTTCTGATCAGCCATGTCAAAAAACACAGGTAATCAATGAGGTTAAAAAACATCCTAGGATGGAATTCGTCATCAAATTATAGGCTTACCTAGGTTATTACATTGACTCAAGGTTTACTAAGATCATTTACAATATATAACTTGCAGAATGGGATGCCCATGACACATGGCCTATTGATATGTGATTTGGTCCTTGTTGAAAAAGTTGGTACTTCTACTTCCACCAAACTTTGACAAATTGAGTGCAGCGGGCCTTAAAAATGGAAAAGGCTAAAAAGCAACCAAAAATATCTAAAATTCCTAGTTTCAATAGAGGGCCATCAAAATATAATGATTCCAAAGGCAAGGCCAAGGAAGAGACTACACATGATCCTATAAAATAATTAACTAAACGCATTAAGAATATGGAGGCAAATCACACTAGTCAAATGAACGTTATCCAAATTCGATTGGTGGCCATGGAAAAAAATCAAGATGGGAGATTCCAAAATCAAGGTAATGATAGATGGCAAAAGAAAGGACCTCCCAATAAGCATAGGCCACCAAATCCACTTGAGTCTACTAACTTATTTGATGATTCAATGCCTTATTGTAGACCTTGTGATGACATACATGATGAACTCACTTTTCCTTATGCAAAAAGGATCCTAGAGGAATAAATGGTTGGAACAAGTGAGCAAATCAATGTAGTTGGAAAAGAGCATCATTTGTCCATGGAGAATTGGATGGATGTTGTGGAGAATAACCAAAAGGTAAGTAATAAGTCTCCATCCTCCTATAGTGTGAATAATTTTGAAGAGTTGGATAGGATCGCTTAATTATATGGGGAGAAGCCTACATCAAATTAGATCTTAGAGATAGCCAAAGATAAAGAAAGGACAAGAAATAAGGAAAGAAATCAAAATTCCGATAAAACTTTCACTCTGCCCACATCTAAATTGAATATTGACTTGGATGGATGGATAAATAATGCAAATATTTTAGTACCTATGACTAAAATCATGAAGATTCCCTCCCAAAGGTATAAGTTGTCGAAAGCTATTAATGCACCTCATGGGAAAGAAATGTCAAATTTTTCTAAGGATAGATATGACGATGACCCTATCGCTTTGCAAAGTAGTGATATGTGTAGAGATAACAGATACCATCAACATTTTTTCATCACTACGTTGGTCAACGGAATGCTTTTACACAATTGTGTGTTTAACTATGGGGCATCATCTTCTGTCATGACTAAGAAGGTCATCAATCAGTTAAACTTGAGGATTTCTAGACCCTACCACAAAATTTGTGAAATGGATTCAAAGATTATTAAAGTTTGTGGTTTGATAAAGGATCTTCAAGTCCACTTTGTTGTACATCCTGATATTATGATCACCATGGATATCGTGGTGATTGATGTAGATGATGCTTGGGGGATGTTATTGTCTAGAAAGTGGGGAGCTGATATAGGGGGTACTTTGAAAATGGATTAAGTTATGCTACCATCCCTAATAGTTAGGGCATCATATTTAGATTGGATATGGATTTGGAGAGAAGGTATCATGTTGAGAATCCCAAGGAACCTCATAATGAAATTGTGTATGAATCTGGCAACTTGGGAAACTATGTTATCTTGGCTAATTCTTTTGCTCCTTTGGAGAAGGAGGTAGAAAGTAAGAAATATGGAATTTGGCACATGAATTTTGATGGTGCCCATTCTAAATATGTTAAGGGTGTTTGAATTGTCCTTACCTCCCCTCTTTTCCATATATTTAAGTTTGCCTATAGATTGGAATTTGATGCAATTAACAATGTAACAGAATACGAAGCTTTGTTGTTGGGTCTAAAATTGGCAAAAGACTTGAAAAATAAATTTCTTAGTATCAAGGGGGATTCTAAGTTAGTCATTCTTCAAATAAAGAATAAATTTTCATGCAAGAATGATAAATTAAAGAAGTATCATAATGTTGTTTGGAATAATTTCGAATATTTTGGTGCATTAGATCTTCAAGAAATTCCAAGAGAAGAAAATTAAAAAGTTGATGAGCTGGTTTTTATTGCATCGACTTTATAGCTTGGGGAGAACTTGATGGATGATCAGATAAAGATGAAAATTACCTCCCAAAGGTATAAGTTGTTGAAAGCTATCGATGCACCTCATCGAAAAGAAATGTCAAATTTTTCTAAGGATAGATATGACGATGCCCCCATCACTTTGCAAAGTAGTGATATATGTAGAAATGACAAAGACCATCAACATTTTTTCATCACTATGTTGGTCAATGGAATGCTTTTACATAATAGTATGTTTAACTATGGGGCAACATCTTGTGTCATGACTAAGAAGGTCATGAATCAGTTAAACTTGAGGATTTCTAGACCCTACCACGAAATTTGTACAATGGATTCAAAGATTATTGAAGTTTGTGGTTTGATAAAGGATCTTCAAGTCCACTTGGTTGTACATCCTGATATTACGATCACCATGGATATTGTGGTGATTGATGTACCTGATTCTTGGGGGGTGTTATTGTCTAGAAAATGGGGATCTGATATGGGGGCAATTTGCAAATGGATTTAAGTTATACTACCATCCCTAATAGTTAGGGCATCATATTTAGATTGGATAGGGAGTTGGAGAGATGGTATCATGTTGAGAATCCCAAGGAACCTCATAATGAAATTGTGTATGAATCTGGCAACTTGGGAAACTATGTTATCTTGGCTAATTCTTTTGCTCCTTTGGAGAAGGAGGTAGAAAGTAAGAAATAGGGAATTTGGCACATGAATTTTGATGGTGCCCATTCTAAATATTTTAAGGGTGCTGGAGTTGTCTTTACCTCCCGTCTTGGTCATATATTTAAGTTTCCATATAGATTGGAATTTGATGTGACTAACAAAGTAGAAAAATATGAAGCTTTGTTGTTGGGTCTAAACTTGGAAAAAGACTTGAAAATTAAATTGCTTAGTATCAAGGGGGGTTTTGATTTAGTCATTCTTCAAACAAAGAATAAATTTGCATGCAAATATGATAGACTACAGAAGTATCATAATGTTGTTTGGGATAATTTAGAATGTTTTGATGCATTAGATATCCAAGAAATTCAAAGAGAAGAAAATAAACAAGTTGATGCGTTGGTTGTCATTGCATCGACTTTATAGCTTGGGGAGAACTTGATGGATGATAAGATCAAGATGAAAATTATTTTAGACCATCAAATCCTGATAATATTGAGCATTGCCAAGTCTTTAATGATGAAATCCAAGCGATTCAATTTTTAAATAATATGGAGGAATTTTCTGACTTTGAAGTTGGCTACAATGAAGAGAGTTGCAACTATGAGGAGTGTAATGTTGTGTCAAATCCCATTCCTAGGAATCGTATAGCCATGGAGCAAATGTTTGATAGGCATGATGCATCAAAGATAAAATATGATAAGAAATTTTACCCAAGGTAATTCATTGATGTAAACATTGGTACCCCCCATGACCCAAAGGTTGTTAAAATAGGGAAGGGTACCATTGAGTAAGAAATGAATAAATTGATAAATTTACTTCATGAATATAGAGATGTTTTGGAATTTTCATATGATGAGTTAAAAAGATATAGGGAAGATGTTATGGAACATATTATCCCTCTTAAAAATAAAAATGTCAAACTCTTTAGGCAAAACTTAGGCAAATAAATCCTAAGTTAGCCCCCTTGGTGCAAAAGGAGTTGCAAAAGATGCTCCAAGCTAGAATTATAGCTCACACTATGCATACCACATGGTGTTCAAACTTGGTTATTGTAAGAAAGAAGAATGGGTCAATCGGGATATGTGTAGATTTTTTAAATCTTAATTTAGCTTGTAAAAAGGAAAATTACCTTTACCTAATATGGAAACATTATTTAAAAGGGTAACAAGATCTGGAATGATGTCTTTATTAAATGGATTTTCAAGATATAACCAAGTCATGGTGAAGAAGGAAGACAGACATAAGACAACATTCACCACACCATGGGGTACTTTTGAATATTTGAGAATGCCTTTTGGATTAATAAATATTTTTTAAATTATGGTATGTTCTATGCTTAGAGCAGTTTACTTATCTTTCTTATTATTATCCACATATTAGCAATCACATGTACATAAGTAAAGTGCAGATAGAACATTAAACGATCAACAGAAAACAAGCCAAGGCAAGAGACACAAGATGTGGCCGCTAGCCAGGGACAAACCCCAATATGGGGAAACCCTTTGATCAAATCTTCTTTTATCTTCAATAATTTAGCAGAGAGAAATAGTACAAAAATCTAATTTATATCAGCAGCAGCAAACCCTAGATCAGCAGCATCGACATCAAAACTAGGGCAGTCAATATCTTCCAAACCTGAGATTAGATCACCTTGATTCCTATGCCAAAAATTGTGGATTTCCAAGTAGAGTCAGCTTCACCTACTACGCAGTCAAGAGAGAGAGAATGCTAGTCAACACTGGTCAAAGTTCCAATCTGCAGTTTGTAAACCTTTAGAAAACTGCGTCCTTCCTTCCCATGTGTGAGAGAGAGACCTATCTGCGCAGGAAAGAGAGAGAGAGAGACTCTTTTCTGCACATAAGAGAGAGAGAGAGAGAGAGATGCATAAGAAGTGTGTGTCCAAATCAGGAGGAGACATCCTATATTTATATGCAAACATTGATGATGAATAGATGTGTCTATTGGGCTTCTGAGCCTACACAAGTTGCTGGTTGACTTTGACAATTTGTCCATAATCAAAATAAATTCATATCTCCATAAATACTTATTAGAATCGGATGATCTTTAGATCAATCCTACACCTCTCGACAAGAGGAATCTAGATAAAATATTATTAGCCATGAATAAGGTGATCCTCATGGAGTTTGGCCCTAGTTGCCAATTTTAGCACTCCCTCTCAACTAGGGAGAACTCCATCTGCAATTCGTCTGACCATCGCTACTATTCATCCATTAAATGCATTGTCTTGTACAGCTTGACCCCTACTCTGCTTTGCCTTGCTCTGCCTTGGTATGTTATGCTCTACTCTGCTATGTTCTGCTCTGCTCAAACTATGAAGAAGAAGAATAAGAAGTGAACGAGGATGTATCATACCATCCTCCACTGACCCGAAGTCAGTCTCAGAGTGTACCACTGGTCCCAGACTAGTCCTCTACTAACCCAAAGTTAGCATCATAGTGGCTACTACTCTCACTAGTCCCAAACCAGTGTCATTGATCCTAGATCAATGAAGGTCATCCTAGCATAGGGAGTAAGGTAGATACAACGATGCGTCCATCGGTACTACTATGGTCCCTATCCTCATTTCCCTGCTTATTGATCAGATGAGAGGTACTTCCCATGAGTCCCAGATTGCATGGGTAGGATGCCTCGATAGGAGAACTAACCATCCCGTCCATAAGAGAGTGAATCATCTTGTCCAGTGGATGCCATGGAGAACTAATCATGCTGGCCTACAAAAGAATGAATCATCCTGTTCCACAACTGCAATGGAGAACACATCATCCAGGCCCATAGGAGAACTAATCATCCAATTCCATAGACACCACGAAGAATGAATCATCTTGGCCCACAGGAGAACTAATCATCTTGTTCCATAGTCGCCACGGGGTGTCACAGAGGAAGGTTGAACCTTTTACCCTGTACAAGGTGCACCAACAGGGAATGGTGAGTCACCCTATGGTCATATGTCACTCCAAGAAGTACCCCGCACCCCCCCTGGAGCTCCCAGAGCTTAGTACATCAGAGGGTCTCTGAACAACACCAAGTCATTCTCGGAAAGTCAAGAATTTGACCTTTCCTAGGGGCTTTGTCAAAATGTCGGCAACCTGTACATTTGTACCGATATGTCACACAGGATCATGGTGGTATCCAATGTAAATACAAATAGCTCATTGAAGAGCTTTCATAACCAGACTACCTCATAGGTGGCCATGTTAGCAGCAATGTACTCTGCCTTGGCGGTGCTCAAAGCCACCGACTTCTGCTTCCTACTCATCCAAAATATCAAAGCAGATCCCAAGGAGAAACAGCATCCGGAAGTGCTCTTACGGTCCACCACATTGCCTGCCCAATCAGCATCAGTATATCCAAGTAGTCTCACATCTCCGACAGTGTATCTTAATCCATGAGTGATTATGCCACAAAGGTATCTCAACAGATTCTTGGCACCAATCCAATGTATGTGGTGAGGTTCAACCATATGTTGACTTAACGTGTTGACTGCAAAGCATATATCTGGATGGGAGTTTACTGAGAACATCAATGCTCCAACAAGTTGACGACACTGGGTGGCATTTCGTAAGACAGGTCTAGCAGTGGTATCACTTAATTTCTTGAAGTTAAGCTCCATTGGGGCAGTTACGAGCTTGCAGTCCACCATACCGAATCTTTCCAATATCTTCACCACATATTTTCCTTGAGATAGGAAAATCTCCCCTGGCTTCTGCCAAACTTCAAGTCCTAGGAAATAGTGCATAAGTCCTAGGTCCTTCATTTCAAACTCAGAAGCTAACTCCCTCTTACATTTGTGAATGAGAGGGTCTACACCTGTTAGAAAGAGGTCATCAACATACAGCAACATTATGAGAGGTTTGTCATCTACAACCTTAAAGTAAAGGTTTGGGTCGTCTTCACTCCTAGTGAATCCCAGCTTCATCAAATAGCTATCGATCCTTTCATACCATTCTCGGGGTGCTTGCTTCAGCCCATAAAGGGCCTTCTTCAACCTGCACACATGAGATTTTCGATCATAAATCTCAAATACTTCGAGTTGCTCCACATAGACCTCTTCTTTAATTGAACCATGCAAGAACGCGATCTTAACATCCATCTGATGTAGTTTCCATCCTTGTGTAGTAGCAAGAGCTATGATTGAGTGGATGGTGGTATATCGAGCAACAGGTGCAAATATCTCGTCATAGTCTATACCTTCCTTCTGGGAGAAGCCACGAGCGAAAAAATGAGCCTTATACTTTTCCATGCTTCCATCAGGTGCATGCTTTATCTTGTAAAGCCATTTAGAGGTGACAATTGTTTTGTCCTGGGGTCTGGGGACCACATCCCAGACATCGTTCTTCATTATAGGCTCATATTCTCCAGTCATAGCATCCTTCCATACTTGATGCTTGACGGCATCTGTGAATGATGAAGACTCATTTTGGATGATCGTGTCATGATGGTCAAGGATCCCTTATATTTGTTCGACTTCTTACTTTCGCGGAAGGTTCCTTGGGGTGCGGTGTGTCCCTCAGCATCATCAAGTGTCCCTTTAAGCCATGAAGGCCTCTTCCTAAAAGAGGAAGACTCAAGCGGAGGAGGATCAATAGGATCCATGGGTTCTTCCACATTGGGCATTGTCTCATCTTCTTTTTCTTTCGGTTCCCTGGTGTCAACTTCTTAAGAGCTCCTCAAATTAGGAAGATTGTCCACCTTGCTAAGGGCCATATCTTTGTTAAAGGTGACATCATGACTAATCACCACTTCCCTTTGACCGACTACATAGATTCTGTAGCCTATAGCCCTTAGTATTTTCACTATAACCCATGAAGATTCCTTTCTTTCCAGATGCACCCAATTTATTCCTTTTCTCTTTCGGCATATGAAAATATACAGGGCTTCCAAAACTTCTAAAATGAGAGACGTCAAGTTTCTTATCGGTGAACATTTCTTCAAGAGTCTTGGAACCCAATGCTTGATGAGGGCATCGGTTTTGTACATACGGTGGTGTTTGCAACTTCGGCCCATAGAAACTTCGGAAGTCTTTGCTCATGAAGCATAGCACAAACAACTTCCATGATTGTATGATTCTTCCTTTCCGCCAAGCCATTATGCTCAGGAGTATATGGTGTAGTAGTCTCCCTCTATATGCCAGCCTCTTTACAAAAATCATGAAACTCATTGGATTCATATTCATTCCCATTATCAGTCCTTAAGATCTTGATCTTCTTTTCAGTTTGATTCTTGATTAAGGCTTTGAAGTGTCGAAACCAGGAGAACACTTCATCCTTCTTTTTCAAGAAGTATATCCAAGTCTTGCGAGAATAGTCATCTATAAAAGTGAGGTAATATGAATATCCTCCCAAGGAGTTCACAGGCATCATACTAGATATGTCTGAGTGAACCAACTGTAATATATCGAAGGTGTTTCTTTGGCTAGAGGGGAATGGTCCCCTTTTGAGCTTTCCTTCGACACAACCCTGACATACACCTTCTTGCTCTACTTGGAATTCAGGCATCCCTGTCACCATTTATCTTACATTGGGTAGAGATTTATAATGAATATGAGCAAACCTTTGATGCCATAGTTTGGACTAAAGAGATGTGTCACAAAACATGACACCTAGCAGAATTCCTCCAACCTGATATAATGAATCAACTCGAAACCCAAGAGTGAAGGCATCTTTAATATTGTTTTTCCATACACGTAGCTTGCCATTGTTGAAGGTCACCTTGTAGCCTTTGTCTTCCATAGCTAAAATGGACACCAAGTTCTTTTTAAGATCTAGTACATATAATACATCCTATAGGTGGATTGTATTACCTTGATTCAATTTAAGAGAGACATTTCCTACACCTTTCACAGGATATTTCATATTGTCTCCAAGGACAATTTCCAGGTTGTTTTCTTTCTTTATCAGATTATGGAGAACTTCTTTGTAACCAGTGAAGTTCCTTGAGGCACCACTATCAATAAGCCAATTTCCCAGTGAGTCCGAAGGAGCAGAGGTAGATAGAGCAGCTGGTAGATAATATTCATCTTGCTTATTGTTAACGGTGTTAGATTCATACCTGGAATTTCTTGCCCTTTTGAATGGTTGTCCTCTTCCTTGATTTCTGACACTTCTCTTGTCTTTTCTACTAGACCTGCCATTCCTTTGATTTCCATGAGAGGGATTTTGATCATCATCTCGGTGTGAGTCCCTTCTATCGAGGCACTCCCTTCCGTAGTGACCTGATTTATTGCAAATATAACATCATCCTTTCTTTCCACCCTTAGGTCCGGCCTTTCCTTTGAATTTAGCCCCAGAATTATTTCTTTTCTTAGCATGAGAAGAAAAGACAGTGGGAGGACCTTTAGGTATGGGATTTTCTTGCTCTTCCACCCTTGTTTCTTCTTGAATGCATCTTTCCATTAATTCCTCGAATCCAGGAATTATGTTGTTGTTGAGAAGAGTAGTCTTGAACACATACCATTCAGATGGTAATCCTCCAAGAGTTGTGAGTGCCATTTCCCTATCAGGAATTATTTCCCCAATAGATAGGAGATCATTCTTGATCTCAGTGATCCTTAAGAAATATGCTTGCATACTCTCATCTTTGCCCTTCTTAATTTCCTTCAACTTATTTCTAACAAACAAAACATGATTTGCATCATTAACTTCAAATAAACTCACCAGTCTATCATAGATTTCCTTGGAGGTGTTCAGGTCAGAGATGTAGGCCACCAAATGTTTGTCGACAGAGTCCCGGATGATCTTCTTAGCTTTTACTTCCCCCTTGGTCCATTTGTTCCTAGTAGCAGCAGGTACATTTGATGGAGGTTCAGCAATTCTGCCTCTCACATGGTCCAACACTTCCTGTTCTTCTAGTGTTAGATCGAGAGACATCTTCCATCCATGGTAGTCAGACTTCTCTCAGAGTTTGTCTTCAACAAGGAAGTGTGTTGAGGACCCCATGGTTTCTTTTGGATAGCCTTGCCAATCTTCTCTTGGTGATTTCTCTTGCTCTTGCTTGGGATTTGTCTTCACCTCAGCTCTGATACCATGTTAAATTATGGTATGTTCTATGCTTAGAGAAATTTACTTATTTTTCTTATTATTATCCACAAATTAGCAATCACATGTACATAAGTAAAGTGCAGATAGAACATTAAACGATCAACAGAAAACAAGCCAAGAAAAGAGACACGAGATGTGGTGGCTAGCCAAGGACAAACCCCAATATGGGGAAACCCTTTGATCAAATCTTCTTTTATCTTCAATAATTCAGCAGAGAGAAATAGTACAAAAATCTGATTTATATCAGCAGTAGCAAACCCTAGATCAGCGGCATCAGCATCAGCAGCATCAACATCAAAACTAGGGCAGTCAATATCTTCCAAATTGGAGACCGGATCACCTTGATTCCTGTGCCAAAAATTGCGGATTTCCAAGGAGAGTCAGCTTCACCTACTAGAAACTACATAGTCAAGAGAGAGAGAATGTTGGTCAACGTTGGTCAAAGTTCCAATCTGTAGTTTGTAAACCCTTATAAAATTGTGTTCTTCCTTCCCACGTGTGAGAGAGAGACCTATCTGTGCAAGATAGAGAGAGATACTCTTTTCTACCAAAAGAGAGAGAGAGATGGATAAGAAGTGTGTGTCCAAATGAGGAGGAGACATCCTGTATTTATATGCAAACATTGATGATGAATAGATGTGTCTGTTGGGCTCCTGAGCCTACATAAGTTGCTGGCCAACTTTGACAATTTGTCCATAATCAAAATAAATTCATATCTCCATAAATACTTATCGAAATCAGATGATCTTTAGATCAATCCTACACCTCTCGATGAGAGGAATCTAGATAAAATATTATCAGCCATGAATAAGGTGATCCTCATGGAGTTTGCCGCCAGTTGCAAATTTTAACAATGTTGGAGAAACTTTTCAAAGGGCTATGGACTATGTTTTTAAGGGTCTAATTGGGAAATTTATTAAGATTTATCAAGATGATTTAACTGTTTTTTCCAAAAATGGAATTTCCCATATAGGCCATCTAAAGCAAATTTTTGATAGGTGTAGAGAGTATGGAATATCTTTAAATCTTGCTAAATCTATTTTTGGAGTGACTAAGGGGAAGTTGCTTGGTCACATCATTTCAAAGGATGGGATCAACACAGAGCCTGAAAGAGTTGAGGCCATTCAGAAGATTTCTTCGCTTCACAATATTAAAAACCTTAAATCCTTCTTAGGAAAGACCATTTTTCTTAGAAGGTTCATTCCAAACTATGCTAAGATTGTTAAACCCATTCAAACCATTTTAAAGAAATATGTTAAGTTTGTTTAGGTAAATGAAGGTAGAAAAGGTTTTCAGGAAATTAAGGATTCTATTGTTAAATCATCTGTCCTATTGAGCCCTGATTAGTCAAAAGAATTTTTTATTTTCTCTTTTGCATCTGAAGATACTATTGCTAGAGTGTTGCTTCAAAAGAATAAAGAAGGGAATCAGAAACCTATTGCTTTTATGAGTAGGTCCCTTCAAGGATCTAAATTGAAGTATAGCACCGTGGAGAAGCAAGCTTATGCCTTAGTAAAGTCTCTTAAGCAATTGAGAGTTTATGTGGGGTATTCTAGAATAATCACATTTGTCGCCCACTCTAATGTGAAGGACATTTTAACTCAATTTGATTGCTTAGGAACTAGAGCTAGGTGGCTCTCAAAGATTCAAGAGTATGATTTAAGATATTAGACCTAGCCAAGTGTAGGCCCAAATCTTGACTAAGGGGAATGAGAAATCATTAAGAATGATTTGTCAAAATGACTTTAGAACTTCAAAGATTGTGTCAACTTTAATGGTGTAAAGACATTATTCATTACTTACAAAATTTGTCATGTCCTAACCATTTAGTTGGCCATAAAAGAAGAGAATTAAGGCTTAGAGAAACTAAGTATTGCATTATGAAAGATGGTCTGGGTTGGATAAATCCAGAGGGGGTAATACTTAGATGTGTTGATGAAGTTGAAGCCAAAAAGCTTTTATCTGAGTTTCATTCAGGATTTTGCGGAGGATGTTATGTTGCTAAGACTACTACCCACAAAATCTTGAGAGCTACTTATTTTTTACCTTCTATTTTTGTTGATGTGCACAAATATGTTAGAGGTTGCCAAGCTTGTCAACTATTCATTGGGAAGCAAAAGTTATCTTCTTTGCCTCTTCAACCTGCGTTTGTGGATGCTCCCTTCCAACAATGGGGGCTTCACTTCATAGGGAAATTTAATGAAAATTCAAGTAATGGCTACTCATGGATTTTAACTGCTACTGATTATTTTACTAAATGGGTAGAAGCCATCCCTACAAAACACGCCACCAACAAAGTAGCGATGGACTTTCTTGAAGATAAGATTATCACTCGTTTTGGTGTCCCTGCCAAGATTACAACTGACAATGCCAAGGCTTTAGCTTTGTTGAATTCTCATCATTTTTCTTTAAGTATGGCATTGTTTTATCCCATTCATCAAACTACTATCCTCAGGTTAAAGGCCTAGCTGAGTCTAGCAACAAAAATTTGATAACCATAATCAACAAGATAGTAGGGGATAGCAAACAGGCATGGGACAATAAAATTAATATGTTTTGTGGGCTAATAGGACTACAAAGAAGAGTTCAACATGAAAGAGTCATTTTGAGTTAGTTTATGGCTTGGACATTACCCTTCGCATACATTTGAGGCTACCACATTACCAATTGCTACAAATTTGTACATCTGATAAAGATGTTGTGCAACATAGGATTGACCAAATTAGAGAATTGGATGAAACTAGAAGAAGAGCCTTTGAACATTGTTGTAAAAATCAATCTAAGGTAAAAAGAAATATTGACAAATCATCTAGGAATAAGATGTTTTCTAATGGTGATATGGTTTTGCTATGGAATCGCGGAAATGAAAAGCCAAGTAATCATGGTAAGCTTGACAGTTTGTGGCTTGGACCATACATTATCAGAGAAGCAGCAGGACAAAATTCCTACTGTTTGAGCACCTTGGATGAAGAGTTGTTGGAGTGACATGTAAATGGCCAACTGCTCAAGTTGTTCTACAAAGAGGATATCTGATGCCATGGGGCATCTTTTTGTATCATATTTCTAACCATATCCCTTGTTATTTTTGGTTATGTAGTTTTAATTCATGAATAAATTTTCATCTCTTCATTTTTGTATTTGATTACATTTGATGATATTATGAATGGATACTGTTGATATATGTCCTTTGTCGGTGGATGAAAATTCCAAGTTCTTGCACACTATCACTTCCTACCTAGCATGCATACCCATGTGGAGCCAAACGTTGACCACTGGAGTGGAACCTGAAGATTTATCTAAAGACTCTATGCCTAAGGATGTACCAAATGATGCTCGTACTGTCAATCATCATCATAGTACCGAAGTTTTTAAACTCTACTTCTTATTCTTCATCATTTTTTGTTGTACCCAGATTCCACACCGTACGAGGACATTGTAAAAGTGATATTAGTATGAGGAGTTTTCAGTCCTGTAACAGGTCTAGGTAGTCTGGTATCTTATCATCAAGTGAGTATTACTATGGGAGGTTTTTTTCACTTAATTAATTATCATCTCCCTACCAAGACTTAATAATTAATTGAGTTTTTTTTCTCCAAATATACCCCAAAGTTGGAGCACGACTTGATGGTAAGGCCTTGGGTGAGTCCTAGTGTCTAGGTTCAATGTTTATTACCATACTAGATCACACACAAAAAATCATGAAACTGCCATTTCGTCTATAAATTAGACTTATAATATAATATATATATATATATAATTAATATATTATCTATATTATATATTAATATATAGCTATATATTATATATATAATTATATATATTATAGGCTAGTTAATTATAAATGAAATGAATTTCACGATCATTTTTCAAGTAATTTAAATCAAACTTTGACAAGATTTTAAAAACTTGAGTTTAATATATATATATATAGATATATAAGCGTAGTCTAATTATAAACAAAATGGCATTTTCACGAATCATTTTTCTAGTTAATTTAATCAAAAAATATGACAGAGATTTTTTAAAAACTTGAGTCTAAATTATTTAATCTGCATAATTCCAATTCCCCAAGGTTTTTTTGGGTGCACAATATATTCATGCATTCAAAATTGTATTTTAGACAACAAAAAGATCTTGAAATTGTATTGCCCGATTTTGGTGAATTCCGGTGAAAAAGGTTATTTTGTCTCTAAGTCAGGATATATATATATATGTATATGTATATGTATATGTAAATGTATGTATGAGTTTTATTTTTTTGGGCATGTAGTATTGATAAGCCATGGTATTATAATAAAACTTTTTACAAGTTAAGAATTTCTATGATAAAGTGGGGTGAATTTGCATTCTTAAGAATCTTGTTACATGTTTGTTTAAATGCACATATGTTTAATTCCTGTATAAATATTTTTAGAATTAATCATAATTTGAAATAAAATGACTAGCATAGATCTATCTTAAATTGTGATCTAGCAATGAGATGAATCATATCTCTTAAGAGGGAAACTTCTTTTGAGTGGAAAAAGTGAGGAAATGTTTGCAACAATACATTAATAAATGTTTTAACTATAAGATTTTTTTATTTTCACTTGTTTTGTAGAATACATGGGGAGTTGGCATTGGAATATTTTATTTATGATTCATATTCTCCACATTAAAGTGTTAATGCATGCTCCTCATAATTGGAAGTAGAAAACGTATATATGTTATTAATATTTTTATAAATGTTACATATTAAATTCATATTAAACATCAAAGGAATTACAAATCTCTCTCACTCAACATGCATATTGAAATATTTAATTTATAACCCACATTAAATTTTATGTTGTTATTAATATTTTTTAAATGTTATATGAACTTTATTTAAGAATGAAATATAAATAAATTACATGTTTCCCTTTATTTTGAAGTATCCTTGGCTCGAATTCAATAACACTACCAAGGCAAGAAGATTTTGTCATTCGTTTATTTATTTATATGGTACCTTCTAGACCTTTCACCCTTTCAAATATATAAGCTCCTCCTCTGCCTCTTCTCTTTAGTATTCTCAGAAGAATTATGTCTTTGTTTTAGTTGTTATTTGCAGTATTTTCCCCGGGAGTTTGAGGATCGAAGAGTTTAGGGCTCTCACCAGTGACTTTTTTCACAGTTATGGTTGTGTTAGTGGGTGTTTACAACCTTGTAATAAGCTTGTTTGCAACTCCTCCATAGCATGTATGTAGGGAGTCCATGGTCATGGAACCTCTCCCCCCTCCTGTTTAGTTGGGTGAAGTCACGGACGAGGAGTTGAAGGCCTATGATGGCTCAAATCCAAAGAATCTCTTGCTAATGGCCATATTATCTTCTGTGATTCTATTTGCATACTTAATAGTGTATGCATGGTTGGTATTTGTTACATGTGAGGTTCCATGGATTTGGGGCTTCTTTGGGTCGTGCTTATCGTTTGATTGATTGTGATTTTGGATGATTTGTAGAGTTTCATGTACCAGTTGTGCCAAGGGTTGCTTACATCTATCGTGGTGTAATGCACAAGTGCTCACATATGTCTTTGCTTTGTATTTTTCCATTGAAATCGTTTTTGATACTATTAATGCTCTGCCTTCTTTAACTTCTTGCAACGTCGATGATTTGGGTGTGCAGGGACTTGAAGCCTCAGAATTTCCTGGTGGATAAGTAAAGGGGGTTGTAAGAATAGCAAATCTTGGTTTCCCATCCACCCAGTTCTAATGTAGTTTATTGTTCACATGAAGGAAGTTAGGTGAATATTTCATATCAGCGTGCAAAATAGGAGGGAGCGATAAATGTCTATAAAGCACTGATGGAATCCATTTTTGCAACAATGAAAGTCAAGTTTCTTTGGGTTCAAGAAGTGTAGTTATCACTAATTTAAAATCATCTTTTTTCTTATGTTTAACCAATGAAAATCATGTGTTTTGTAGATTGCATATATTTTGATATAATGCATAAGTTTTAGAGAAATTAGTGTTAGTAGATCCAATGAAGTTATGTCATTTCATAAGTATGGTCATAATATCCAATCTAAGAAAGACATCATTAGTTATGCTCATTTTACATGTTCAACCTCAAATCCTATTATGAAAAATAAGTTTCTGGTGATTATAGGACTTTTTCTTAGGTCAACAAGGTTGTAATTTTTTGAATTTTTTTTAGAAATGTGTTTCAAGGTCTTTAAATAACACATTTATCTAACATTTAGTAATTAAAACTATAGTTAGAGAATAATATGCAACAAGAAATACAAGTGGAATCACATTATTGGAACCCTTGTAACACTTGTTGGTACCCCTTCAAGGAGTACCACATTAGATAGTACTTGTATGTGGAATCTCACTTCCATGTACCATTAGATATATAGGAACTACCCTCGGCATACTTGAAACCATCTTTAGATAAACTAATGGTCATATTATTGATATAATACACTAAGAACAACACTTAGGATAATCATTATCTAGTACTTGAGTAGTACAACTAAGGGTGTGATTGAGCCTCCTTAGTTAGTGCCCTATGATATTGGGATGAGTATTATTATTGGACCTTGCATGAACATCAAAGATCTATAATATCTAACACTCCATTATCCTCAAGACATAGTAACTTTTCTCAATGAACTTGTTTATGGTGAAGCCCTATAAGTCACCTCATACCAACGCCATACAATATCACCACCTGCTTTACTATTGATAGGTTGGATGCCCTTAAAGCTTAGATTCAACATATTCAAAATACCATAGAATTTTGAAATCAAAATTTGGATGAGAAGTTGGATGAGAAAAGTCAACAAACCCTAGTAAGCTTCGAAAATATGTTGACTAAGAAGTTGATTCTTATACAAGCTCAAGGTATATCATAATAAGACCCACAGAATGCATAGCACATTAAGGCACACCAAGTAGAAATTTCTATTTCAAGGCTATTTAGCCACCAACAACACTCTTTAGATTCTCACAACTATAGACCAATGGATAAGAACATATGGCAATGTTTTCCTAAAGTAGAGATAAACAAGTTTGATGGTTCTAACCCTTTAGCATGGGTCACCTAATTGGAATATTACTTCTCCCTCCATGGAAATACTAATGACATGATGAAAATTAGGGATGGAGACCAAGTTCTTGTATCTGGATCTGGAATGATGATAATGGTGGGAAAGGCATAAAAATGTCTATGTGTAGGTTGTATTTCCTAGAATTGGTATGTGTTTGGAAAGAGATAATTACTTTTTTCTAGTCTAATCTTATCTTTAAGTCTTAGCATTATGGGGGGAATCTCATCTTGGGGTCTTAATATTGTGGGATTCACATAGTTTGATGATTATGGGAGTAAATTTGTATCTCACCCATCATATTGATGGTTTTAAAAATTTGGTAAACATCATTAGTGACAGACAAAATATGGGTAAATACCCATGAAATTTAACCCTTGTCCACCAATCATATTTGGCCACACATTTACACATAACTACAAGGTGGCTTTCTAATTATGCCAATATGCGTGTCTATTTTGTAATATGGTTTCCAAATTTTTTTATTTTTTATTTTTTGTGTGGTACATTGTATTGGAGATCTATATTAGCTACATCTATGGAAAACCCACATGTGCCTAGGTAAGATGGCTATCTTTCATGTAGAAATGGCTCCCAAGGAGTGAGCATGTCGATATCGGTAGAACTGGAATCCGGGTGGGGAAGATAATAATGACTCCTCCCTACCACCCGAGCTACACCCACTCAACTGCTTCCAAAATTTTAATTTAATTATCAATAATTAATAGATGGATGGCAGGGATTTAACTTTTTTGAAATATCCATGGAATATTTTTAATAGTAGCCTAGAGGGTTGAGATTTATCTCAAAGGTAGTTATGTCCTTTATGTTTTTCAATTTAATTAAAAAAAATATTGTGAAACAAGTTATGGGTTTTTTGCGCATGTGATATTGATAAGCCATGGTATTGTAACAAAGCATATTTATAGGTTAAGAATTTCCATGGTAAAGTGAGAGTCAATCTCCATTATTAAAAATGTTGTTACATATTTTTTAGGTATATATACATTTAACTCATAAATTAATTATTTTATAAATAATAATAATAATTTAAAATAAAATTATAATTTAGTTATTTTTTATTATTTTTTTAATCTTGGTAATGTGATATGTATCATGAGGTAAGTTTTTTTATACCTATCATGGATTGATGTCTACTCTCTTTATCAACTATTTAATTTACATGGCTATGCTAGTACGTGATTTTCAAGCAATGCTATTATGGGCCTTATAACCACTAATTAGAGGTGGGTTAAGCATGACACACTGATACATGTAGATCATGGAAAATCACGATGATATTGTTGGTTGGTTGCAGAGCTGCAACAAGGAAGAGACTATATACTCAAATTACAAATATTAAAAAATGTATTAGATGTATATTTATTTTATAGATATTTTTATATATGAAGGGGTCATGGCTTTTAGCTAAGAATCGTGGGGCTTTCAACTAATAATCATCGGTTATGGTCGCATTCTTGACAAATGGTCTAACTTCCTTTTAGTGTTGGGATCGAATTGTGGGAACTTGGTTTACTTCACAAAAGTACTTGTTATTGATGGCTTGCCAAGCTTAGGCCCAAAGAGTATCAATAGGCTCCACTACAGGTTTTCAACATTAGTGAAAAGGCACTAATATACAACTCCAACATGGTCAATAAGGCCCAAACTATTCAAAATAAGCATATGGGGATACGGTGATGTGTGGCCCAAGAGGTCAGTGTGGTCTTGTGGGGGTTGTTGATATTGGTGGCATGGATGCTTCTCAAAAGGGTTTGGCAACTAATGTAGTTTTGTATTCAAGGGAGCATGTTATCATGAATCCTAATATGCAAGAGTTTGAACCATTATATGTTATTCCTACCAAATAAGCAAATGAATTACATCAACTTACTTAAGCATATGCCAAGAAAAGCAACAAGTTCCCCATTACCACTTCATTACCTAGATGAAAGATACCTACCAAAAATACATTTACCTAGTTGGAAGAATCTACTCTAATTACACTTTTAAAAGAATTAATAGCAATAAAAATGGATAAGAAATAAATGACACAATATTTTAAATGTTTCACTACTATCTTGAATAAATGCTTAACAAATTATATCCTTGATGAAGAGGTAATAGTTGAATATTATATTGACATAGGATAAGCTTCTATTGTCATGCTTGTTAAAATAGATGAAAGAACAGATTGACCAAAAATTTTGAAGATGCCAAAAATGTGGAAAACTGAATTATGAGTTTGGTAGTGAACATAGGAATTGGAGATGTTGAATTTTCTCTTAAGAAACTCTTTTGTCTCCTCAAACTTACACCTAAAATAATGAGCTTCAAGCTAAAGATTCTATAAACATGAATTGTATCATGCATCATGTTAAAAAATAATTGAATGAACTTATGGATATAAAAAATAACTCTATAGAAGATACCTCTAATCAAATAACTTACCATTCTTGTTATAAAAAATACATTACTTCTTTAGGACCTCGTGATCTTGCTAAATTGAATTTGAATTTGGAGCATGTAGCCATGGATAATTATTGAAATTATCATTATACTAACCATCATGAAAACCCATTTCCACAATGGTTTCATTATGGAGTAGCATGATCCGGATTATCCACAGTATTATGTTTCTTATGTTGACGTTTCGAACCCCAAAGGGGGTCCATCCTCAGGACCAAATTTGATAGAATATGAATGACAGTTATTTTGAGAGAAGAAACTTCCGACCAGAGTATATATACAAAACCTAGAAATTTTTATGTATAAGCCGACCTATGAATTATTATTTTTATTTTTATTTTCTTTAATTACTTTTGTTTTTTAATTATTCTAATTATTTGTTTTGATTAATTGTTAATATAATCATTAATCCCTTATAACTAATTAAATTAATGAGATAAGTTTATATATTTTTATTGTTTTAATTAATTTTATTATTCCATTATTACTTTTAAACCTAATAATTTGTGAAGTAAATGATCTAATTAATTTAATTAATTTTAATTAGTATAATTAATTAAAAAAATTAATTAATCAATTATATTAATTAATTCCTAAATTGATTAATCAATTATATTAATTAATATAGTAATTAATTAATCATAAATAAATTTATTAATTAATATAAGTAATTCATAAATAAATTAATATACTAAATTAATTAATCTGATAAATATATATATAGTATTCATAAATTAATTAATATACTAAATTAATAAATTAATTATTACTTAATATAATTAAATCAATAAAATTAATTCATAATAATAAATTAATTAATTAATTAATTTTTTTTATTTGATTAATTAATCAATTAATTAATTAATCTTATTTAATTTAATTTATTATTACTTATTTTTAATTTTTGATGAAATTAAATTAAAAATTTTTGGGATGGAACTGAGCTTCTAAAGGTTTGGTGGGATTTTTCTGTCTAATCAAGGGGGGCCAGTTCCCACTAATCTCACTCCCATTGTCCCTGTTGAGGTTCTGAGGAAGCTTCATAATTTCAATAGTCTCCCTGATTTTTCTCTTTTGATAATGCTCCTCTCTTGCAATGATTCTAGCATCTTCTAAACACACATGATGTTTGGTCTTGGATGAGTGTTCTACAAAGGCCGATGTACGAGATCTCCCATTCTTAATATCAGCTCCGTGCTCTTTGAGTCTTATTTTCAAAGATTGTCCTGTTTCACCAATATAACTCTTGCCACATGAGCAATCAATCTTGTACACACCCTTAAGTTGTTGATGATCTATGTTATCCTTTACTGACCTCATCATTTGCTTGATTGTTCCACATGTTGTAAATTGAGTGTATATGTCTCTCTTTTTTAAAATTTTTGCAATTTTATCTGTAATCCCCTGGATAAATGGGAGGTAAACTTTACCACAATTTTCTTCCTTGTTTTTCTGGGGACTCTGGGGACTCTTAGAGACGACCTTACCTTGGGCTCTTTTTATGGCTTTCTTGATACTAAACTCCTTGTATCTTAGGTTTATGAAAATAGAGGTTAAGTGTTCAATTTCCTCATTCTATGATATTGGTGGCAAATATATTTTTGGACCAACAAAAATAAGCTAATGTATGAATTCATGACGGTAAAGACAAAGAGGTTTAAGAAGAAGGAAAGACTAGATGTGAAACCATGTTCTTAAATTCCATATCACTTGATCTAGAAGGTGATGAAAAGAAGATTGTAGAAGAGGTATTGAGGCTAAAGACAAAGATGTTGGAGAAGAAGAAGAAGAGAAGATTGAAGGAGAAACCATTTTCTTAAATGTCATGTTACTTGGTACATAAGAAGATAAAAATTAGATAGTAGAAGAGATACATGCTACCCAAATGATACAAAGGTAAAACAACTTGAAAAGTAAATGGCATGTTAACTCTGATCCTTTTACATCTCATCCTAGTCTGAATCCCAAGAAAGTTGTAATTCTTCTCATGCCCAAGAATGTAGTAACAATAAATATACCTTTAATGGATATGGATTAAAATTTGATTAAAGATATAGAAAAGACAAAACAAAATATTTTTCTTTTTAACATCTGCAACGTTCCTCAACAAAGAGAACACATGCTACTACAACATTTCATGTCATCCCATTATGTATCTCATGAGATAATGGTGAACTATGAGATAAAACAACCCCTTTCTATGGTAAAACCAAATTTTAAGATAAAACAGAAAGTTATTATGAGTGATGCTATGATCAACATTTGTTCTAAGGCTCAAAACCTATGATTCCTATTGGATTTTGAAATTCATAATTGCAATGTCCATAATTGTCTCGTTGAATTAAGAGTGTCATTAAATATCATGTATTTTCTAATATGCAATAAAATAAATGCTACCCTAACCAAAAGTACAACTTAGATTATTCATCTTGGCAACTCAAATGTTAAGTTTATTAAAGAACTTTAAAATGTTCAAATCACACTAGCTTCTAATCCAATGTTATATTAGATCATTCAAATTATTGTTGTCAAGTTTCCAAATATTATGGTTTATCTCTTAACAAAGAAAGGTCACAAGGAAAGTTGGATGTAGATATTAAGGTTCAAGGTACAATTTTACATTTTTAATAGATTTAAGGTTTTTATTTAAAAAAAAATGGTTTAAGTAGTTGTATTTGATCATGAATTGAGGGATCCATCCATTCATAGCCATGGGTTGATTTAATAAGTGGCATTACGTATTGTGGATTTTAAGTTTATTATTAATCAAGGGCCTGCGTGGAATATGATTAGGGTTTAAGGGGGGCTAAAAACAACTTTGGAGGAGAGATAGGAATGAATACAAACTATATGCATCTAGTTTTCTCATGTCTTGTGAGTGTGACATTGTTATTTCAACTGAACCATACGATGACATTATTGTTTATGAAGATGAGGAGTGGGTATCAAGTGTTACCTGATATAATAATAATAATAATAATAATAAATAAATAAACTTAAAAAACAACACTAATGAGGCAAATGGGCATAGTATTAGGATTAAAAATGAAAACGAAGTCAAATCCCTCAAAAGAGATTGAGGAAGGATTCCAAGTTTAGGGAAGTCTTCATGATCAAAGACATTCTTGCAAATCCAAAAGAAATACCTCATATTGGGTTGGATGTCCTACATTGGAACTAATGTAAATCAACATTTTAAAACTCAACTGACTCAAACTCAAACTTAGCAAACTTGACCACGTTGATCCTCAAAGGTATCGACTTGGCCTTCAAACAAGATTAGGGACTAGTAGTAGTGAACCAACCAATTCGGTGTATGAATTGATAAGTTTGATTCCAAATTAGCCAAACTTCATCAAAGCCATACCTACTTAGTTGACTTGATATTGGTTATGTTCCCTAATTTCGTATTTACTAAATAGTTTATTAATGTGGCTTGAATAGAGGCATCTTCCACATGGTTTGTATCTATGTTATTGTTTTGTAGTGGCAAGATTTTGATATATGTTCTATATGTAATAATCAATCCAAATTATGATGTGGACCTAATGGTTAAGAGCATATGTTTCTTCCAATAAACTCATAAGTTCAAATAAAAAATAAAGATATTAGAAAAGGATAACTAAATTGCATGCGAAAAATAAAGCGTACAATGAACAATAACACATTACATCCTATCCAAACAAGCTTTGAAGCAAAAAAAAGATATTAGAAAAAAGATAACTAAATTGCAAGAAAGAAAATTAGTATACAATGACATATTACATCCTATCCAAACAACCTTTCAAATAAAAAATCTTGAAAAATATCATAGCTAAAGCATAGCAATTTATATTGTAAAAAATTATTTACTCAAAAATAATAATATAATATTTTATCTTTAACAAATTTTAAATATATATTTAAAAAATAATATTAACAATAAAATATATTCAAGTTTTTCATTTAAAAAAAAATAATAATAATAATAATTTAAAGTACAAACTCACATATTTTATGATCTTTTCAGCCAAATCATAAACAATCGATTCCAACCGGACACGAGGGGAAGTCCAACCATTGTTTCCAATTGAATATGAAGCAAAGTTCAAATTTTAAAACATGAATATAAAGGTGATTCTAATTTTAATTAAAAAATTAGTTCAATAGTCAAAATATGAAATGGCTTTTTAGTTTTTTATGTTAATCATTTCAAATTAACATGTGAATTTAATGGTGAAAAGTATGTATTTTTTGTTTCTAATTATTTGTATTTTAATTTTAATCAAAATTCGATAAAAATGTTGAATATTTATATTTTTCCTAAATTTAAAATTAATTTCTTAATTTTGGAAATCATATTACTAATTTTGGATTAGCTAAAATATTTTTGATGGAACATAATTTCCTTAGTCTAGGACGTTTTATCTTTCGTATTTGTAAGTGTCTAACGATTAATTTAAGAAAAAAAAAAAAAAGACTAAAAAGATAAAAATAAATAAAAAAGACTAATGTTATGAGTGGGCATTTGGTCAATGGTTACTCTACTCTCGCACTGACATTGTTATGTTATTGTTCTGTCCAGTGATGATAGAATTGACGTGGTTGTAGGTCTTTTATATAGTCCATGGGAACTGAATAAATCTCCAATTAATATTATTATATTTTATTGTGTGTAACTTTCAGTATGCGGAAGAAACTGCACAAAAATTGTGAACATGTTTTTTTTTTTTTTAACAAGGTCGGGTAGTTGATATATTACCAAAAGCTTTGATGGACCAAGCTCCTATTACAATCGACTGTAGCATGATAAACAACTAAGCCATAAGATAGGAACGCAGTCCCTTCTCCTAAGCTTGTGTTCAAAACTTCATGTATTTTTATGAGTATTCTTGAGTACTGCCTAACAAACTGACCTACTAGGAAAAGAAATTTACATATCATGAATTCTCTGACACTTTTTCATGGCTTGTAGACTGATTTCTCCTGAGTTGACTAGTTCTTCTTGTCATAATTGACCTAGTTCTCTCCTTTATTGCTCATAGTGTTGTTTTTGTAATATGCCACTGCTTCTTCAAGATGTTTACATTTGGTTTTTAGTGCCATGATTTCTTCTTTCTAAATTGCCATGTTTCTTTTCTGGAAGCTATACTCCATTCCCATTTCGTTTCTGAGATCCTTGAGTGACTCTTGCAGGCGGTGGATCGTGAATTTATTCGCTTTGCATGCTGGACATGCATCATTCCTTGTTGCCTTTTCAATGGGGTTGAATTCCCTTTTTTTTGTTTGTTTGTTCTTCCTCTTGCTCTGCTTACTGCTCCTTGTTTTCCTATGCTTCCTTGATTTTGTATTGCCTGAGATAATCCTTCTTCTGCTGATGTTGACCACTTTCCTTTTGTCTTGTGTTTTCCTACCTGTTGTAGCTTTGTCCCTGTGAATGACAAAAATGAAAGATGACCAAAGTCTGGTTATAACAGTCAGGGAGGAGGGTTGAGAAGAAGGGAAGGGCAAATGGAGGGCGAGGGTGTTCAGAAGGCCTTTACACTGCGATGGATGGCTATTTGGAGGGAGAGATGGGATGCGAGGAGCGTGAGCTGGGTAGGAAGTAAGGTGGGGGCCTAAGAGGAATTCTACGCACTGAACAGAGGAGGAGAGAATGTTGTGGATTGATAGGGAAAGAAGGGAGGGGCTTTGAAACGACAATAACGCTAAGCTAACATGGGATATGGAGATTTCTTCATTGAGATCGTTGTTGCGATTTTTGTTAATGCTTCCTCTATTCTTATAGTGATTTAGTGCAGCTCGTGATCTGCCTTTCATGGGATAGGTTGCAGCTTGCTTCTTGTGACCAAGATTACGATCATCCTACCTATTGTTGCTCATGTGAATTTCTAAAGTTTCATGATATTTCCCTTGCCTTCTCATGATTTTATGCCTTTCACTGCAGTGATGTGTCCTTTGTTGATTTTTTATTGTTGTTTTTTGATTTATTTCTTTTATCCTTGTGATTTTTCCCTTGATTTTGGTGAGCTTCATACTTGTGGTTTTTTGTTGCTTATTATGAAACATAGTTGTGATATTCCTCCTGGTTTTCAAGAACATTCCCTTCATTTTTTTCACTGCTTGATTTGCGAAATAATCCACCTGTTGATTGTGTATTCTCAAGAGATGTCTGAAGATTACATCGCCAGAACCTTCTAAGTTCTTCCTAATTCTTCCAAAAATTATGTTCATGAACTCGTTGCTTGGATTTATGTTTCGTGTTATTCCCTCTATTATTATGGCTAAGTCTCCTATTATTATAGGATTTTGGATTTCTCTTTTTTTTATTATTCTTGTTCCCATCAACAAGTTGTATGCTTCTACCTTATTATTTGAGATTTGTCCCAATCCCCATTCATATGTGACATTTTCTTTCCCATCATGATCAAGGATTATTCCCCCACCCCTGCCTTTCCTGGATTATGCTTTGAGGCCCATCAAAATATAGACAATATCTATTCTGATTTTTCCTCCAGTTTGAAAGTTCCTCTTCACTCATTCTTATTTTCCATATATTTCCTATGTTTATCTTCCTCTGTCCTTTTTGCCCATTATTGTTTATTATGGCTTTGTTGAGCCAATCTCACTCTTCCTGTTGAAGAGTGTTGTAATCTATTGGTGTTGTTCCTTTGACGTTGAGGATTTCAGAGGTTAATCCCCACATTTTTGAGAGGGTCTTCCTTATTCTTGGACTTTGATTTTTGAAAATGCACTTGTTTCGTGTCAACCAAATTTGCCAACATAGCACTATTGGAATGCATTTCCATATTCTCTGAATTGTGACTTTCTTATTTGTCATGTATGGGTAAGCCTTCTCAAAAGTTTGAAGAAAATCCGGCAAGGGCTTTTCAAAATTTATACTTATTTCCAGTGGACTTATTAGCTGCTGCCAGCATTCTTTGGCAAAAGTGCATTCTTGGAATAAATGTTGTATATTTTCTTCAGCCTGCAAACATAATGGGCATCGTGATGGGCCTTGAAAGGATTTTTTTTTAAGTTTTCACTGGTCAATATTCTCCCTTTTAAAAGAGTCCAACTGAACATTTTGATCTTCAGCAGACTTTCTGATTTCCATGCTATTTTCCAAAAATCGCAATCTTGTTGATTTGATTATTCTTGAAGGATTTTATATTCAGTCATCACTGTGTAATGTCCACTGCTTCGATCCCAGAGGTAATCATCTTCTTCATCATGGTTAATTGGTGCTGCCCCTTTTAGGAGCTGCCTAATTTTGCTCCATTTCCCTTCCAGGTTTGCAGGAATTGTTGGGATTTTCCAGTCTTGCCACTCCTTTTGGTTCCATAGACAGAATGAGTGCAAAGTGTTGCAGCCTTTTCCTTTCATCCACTCTTGTATGTCTTCAATTTCTAGATGAATCTACTGTGGTTCTTTTCCTGTGATTCTGTCCTCCCAAATCAATATTGTTTTTCCATTGCCTGGGATTTTAGAGATGTAGCTACTCATTAGAGGAATTTTTTTTTTACTAGCTTCCATGCTTGGGTACATTGTATTATTGGGATATTTCCATTAAGCAGTGTTTTCTTGGAGCCATCCATGTATTTTGAGATGAGAGTTTTTTTCCACCAACTCCCTTTTCCTGTAATTAGTCTCCATACTATTTTCATTCCCAAGGCTGCATTCATGAGCCCAGTATCTGTATTGATAGGCCTCCTTGTTCATAAGGTAGTACTGCTTGCTCCCACTTGACTAGGCTAAATTTTTTGTTTTCTTGCTTCCCCCCTGCCATAGAAAGCTTCTTAAGATTAACTCCATTTGTTTGTGGGCACTTGTCGGGGCCATGATTATTGCATATTGGTAGATAGGTAGTGCTGCAAGGAGTGCTTTGATTAATATTACCCTTCCTGCCATATTTAGCCACATCATACCCCAGCTTTGTATTTTGTTTTTCATTTTTTCAATCTCTTTAGTCCATATTTCTGCCTTCATGTTCTCTTTTGAGATTGGAAGTCCCAGGTAAAAGAAGTGCGACCATTTTTCCCGTACAAGGATGTCTAAGATTTGTGAGATCCTTTGCATGGTTTTAGGAGGGGTATTCCATCCATATATTCTGCATTTTGTATTGCTTAATAGCCCACCTGAAACCTATAAAAATTCGTCCAGAATTTTTTTGAACCTCCTTGCTATTATTGTTGATTCCCCTCCCAGCAGCAATGTATCATCAGCAAAAAGAGAGTGATTTATTGTCTTTACTCCTTTTGCTATTCTGATCCCTATGATATTTCTTTCCTTTCTTTGTTTTTCCAAAGCCCTGCTTAAAGTTTCCGCCATTATAATATATAGGAAGGGAGAGAGAGGACATCCTCGCCTAAGGCCTCTTGTGATTTGAAAAAAATTACTGGGCCTTCCATTTATGAGGGGGGAAATCCATGGAGTAGAAATGCATCCCTGGATGGCTTCCATTATTTCTCTTGAGAAACCAAGTTTCTGGAGGACAGCCATTAGATATGGATGCCTGACCCTATCAAACGCATTTTCCATATCTAGTTTGATTATGAGGCCTTTTTCTTGCCTTAGCATACTAGAGTGTACAGCTTCCTGTACAATAATAACATTATCTATGATTTGTCTGTTGGGCACGAATCCTCCTTGATTTTCATATATGATTATTGGAAGCACTTCCTTGATTCTATTTGCAATTATTTTTGTTATTATCTTGTAAGATGAATTGTAAAGAAAGATAGGGCGAAACCTATTGAAAGTGGAGGGGTTTGTTTCCTTTGGGACTAGAGCAAGGTAGGAGGATTTTGTGTTGCCTTTTATTTTATTTTTATTTTTTAAGACATTCTTCACCATTCTTAAGAAATCCTTTCTGATTGTGTACCAGTGAAATCTGTAGAATGCTATTGTGAAACCATCTAGCCCTGGGGCTTTGTCTAGATGCAGGCTCCATATGGCTGCCATACCTCTTCTTCTGTGGGTTCTTTACACATTTCTGCATTTTTTTTGTGTGCTTTAAGAAATATTCATATTCAACCATTTCTTCATTTGTTGAAAGTAAGTTTTTAAAATGCTGGTGGGCTGCTTTTTTTAGCTCCTTCGCACCTTTAACCTCTTGTCTTTGAACTTGTATTTTTTCTATTTGGTTTCTTGCTCTTCTAATCTTCATTGTATTGTGGAAAAATGATGTATTTTTATCCCCTGCCTTGAGCCATAAACTTCTGGATTTCAGTCTTTCCTCTTCTTCTTCTTTCCTGTTTTCCCTGTATATTTCCCAAAAAAATTCCTTCTCTATTAGATAATCTTGCTTGCCTTCTTCTTTGCTTTCTTTTTCAATTTGCATGCTGTCCATTTTCCGCTGTAACTCTTTTTTCTTTTTCTTTTTTATTTCTTTTGCTCTTGCCCATTCCTTTAACTTGGTTCTTGAAGTTTTTTATTTTGTTTCCCAAATATACTGTGGTGATACTGTTACTGTTGGCTCCCATGCTTTCTTAATTAAATCATTGATTTATGTGTTGCTATCCCAAACTGAGCTATATCTAAATGGGAGCGATCCTTGGTTTTCCATTTTACCCATGACTATTGCCACCAGTTTATGGTCAAATGCTATGGTGTGTAAATTTTTTTATTTGATGGAGTTGTACACTGCTGTTATGTTTTCTTGTATTAGAATTCTATCCAACCTTTCTTTTATATTGTTTTTGCCCACTCTTTTATTGCTCCAGGTGTATTTCCCGTTGTTTGGCGAGATGTCTATTAAATTGTGTTGTTCCATTATTTCTTCTAGAGCATCCCTGGATGGGTCTGTGTGATCTGTTCTTCCAAACTTTTCTTCTATACTTCTTATCAAATTTAAATCTCCTCCTATTATTATTTTCCCAGCTTTCATTTATTTTAGTGCTTTTTTTATGGTTGCCCAGCATTGCTCTTTTTCCTTGTAGTGGTTTGGGGCATATATATTTATGACATTGTACTTTTCTTTTGTACTAATTTGGATTAGATCCGTTTGAATCCAGTGCTGGTCTTTTTTGTGTTTTATTAATTCCTAGGTTCCTTTTTTCCATATTGTGCAAATACCTCCTAACACTCATGTTGCCTGTATTGCTTCCCCTTCACAATTTCTGATTTTTTTTATATATATTTTCAGTTTCTTGGATATTTGTTTTTGTCTCCTAAATCATAAGGATGTATGGGCTTTCATTTTCCAGAATGTCTCTTGTGGAATTTTTTTTAACGGATGATCCCATTCCTCGACAATTCCAGGAGACTACTATCATTATTTGCTTGTTGGGTCATGCATGGCTCCTTTCCCTCTTTGCTAGCTTTTTTCATTGTTTCCTATACTCCTTCCTAAGAAGGTTTCCATAGGTTGTTGCGTTCCTAATGCCATTTCCTTTACTGCTGCTTCATCCCTCAATTCTTTTTTTGTCTTTCTTCCTGCTTTTTTTTATATTCTACATTTGGGAGTGCTTCCTTTGACTGCTTTCTTGGTAGGATTCTGTATACTGAGGGGCGAGGAGGGGTATGAGAGTTTGAGACTAGAGGGGATGAAGGGGGGTTGGAGGTATGGTGTGGGGATCTGGATCTGGATCTGGACCTTGGTCTAGGGGATGGGGGCGCTGAAGGATCTAGTGGCTCAAAGGGATTAAGACTAGCAAGAGGATTATTGTCTTCTTTTGGTGATAGATGATGGAGATCATAGGATATGGAGGGCTGCGAGGAAGAGATATTTGGTTGTTTGTGGGTTGTCTTCTTTCTTTTGACCTGTTCCCATTTGTTTTCCATATCTTCAATCTTTTCATTTTCTTTTTCTTTCTTTCTTTTTGTACATCTATTAGCAAAATGACCATATTCGTGACATACCTTGCATTTGAAGGGAATTTGTTCATAATTCAGCTGTTGTATGTACGTCCACTGATCCACTTTGATTTTTATGGCTTCTGGAAGCCCTTTCCCTAGATCCACTTCTACATAGATTCTGGCGCATGCATGCATATTTTCCTTTGGCTTGCACCTATCTATATATTTCCCAACTGCATTTCCTATGGCTTTGACTGAATCATCTCCCCAACAGTGAAGGGGAAGGTGCGGCAATCTGACCCAAACCGGGATGACATTGGGTACATCCATTTCTGGATCGAGATTCGGCGTCCATATGTTTAAATACAATCCCCTTGTATCCATAAAATACAGGCCATTCCTAAATATCATATCTCTATCCTCCTTGGTTTCAAAGTGAAAGGTGTAGTAACCTCTTCCACAGAACCTGATTGAAATTTTCCCTTCTATTGACACAATCCAGTTCCTTTCTACTCATTTTTGTATGATTTTGGGTGATGGCCATAACCCAGTAAATTGCCCAACTAATCCGCGTTCCGCTAGAGAAAGTGTTGCCTTACGAGGAAGGGCAGGAGGGAGTGAGATTTCAGGGATTTCTTCCAATCTTTTAACAAACTTTGTGACTGATGGTCTGTTCTTTGTCGAGCCCATTACGGAAACGAGAGAGGCAAAAGCTTTTGTTGTTCCTTCATTTTCTTATTGTTGATCTGAGAGAGGCTCTTCGTCCTCCGTTGCATCCATGATGCTCCAATCCCCAGCAGCAAGAGGCTACTTGAGGGGCAGCTGCGTGCTTCTTGCTGCAATTGCTGGCTAGGGCTGCGCAGCTCCTTCAGCAAGCAGCGCGATTTTGACAATGGTATAAAAATTGTGAACATGTTACAGAACACATATATAAATAGTTTCACAGAATTTTCCATCTCTTCACTGCCATGGTCAAAGTTTCAGAATCCAATTAGGATCCAATACATACATAATTACATAATTCATTAATTTAGCCATCAGATCTTATAAACATTTCAATTATCAAGTGCGTTCAACAACTCCTCCACACTGATCAGCAACTCCATGACAGAAATGGCTTATGGAGTTGTACACTACGCCTCCATCAATGTATGTGAACATGAATACATAGGGTATCTTAACTACTACGAGTGTGGTTGATGTAGGAATGAGCGATAATAATGAAGGTATGAACCTGGGTTTGCGATAATGCCAAAGTGTGTGGGCTTGGGAATAAAGAACACCGATTCAACGTCATCAAGAAGAACAACATTATCTTGATGCTTTGTCCTTGTAATAATGGGTTTGTTGATGATGATGCTATGTTTATAGAAATGTCTTTCCACTTGTATATGGTCGTGGATGCATTAGCATTAGTGGAGGAATCTGCAAAGATGTAGTGCACAATTCGTCGACAAATGACAGAATCTTAGGTTTAAGCCATGTGGAGATGTTGTGGAAGCATTAGCAATAACAATGATTTATTTTTTGTTGATCGCATTGGCGAGTTATACCCGCATTGGTTTCTGAAAGGCATAGTCTATTTATTCTAGATTTTGGTTTTCATCATTATTGGTCTTTTTGATTCTCCAAGACTCTCGACAATTACCCCTCGGCCCTTTTAATTCCCATCTCCATTTTTTCTCTATCCTCCGTGTTAATTGTAGTGGTTACTAGTTCAATGTGACACTCAAGAGTGGGGGAGAAAGTTCATAGTGTGAAGAGACTTTTGCATTCCGCACAATGAAATTTCTCCATATTTCCACATTCCCCACAATGAACTTACTTCTTTCACATTTCCATATTCCACACAATGAACTTACTTCTTCCACATTTCCACATTCTGCACAATGAACTTACTTCTTCCACATTTCCACATTCCGCACAATGAACTTCCTCCACATTTTGCATAGTTGTAGTGGTCAAAAACTAGTGTAATATTATTTAATTTAAAGAAAACCACTAGTCATCGTTATTAGCAGTTATTAGAATTACGAACATCCCATTACAGTCTAGTCTAGCACTACCATACTAGTCAAGGAAATAAACGAGGTTTATTAAGTTCGTTATATTGATTAAAGGATGTGTGGCCAAATAAATTCTTTGGAGACGGGTTTTTTTTAACCAATTGGTATATGATAAAGATACATTTTGCCTCAGAGTATTATCTACCCATACCTATTATGCCAATCTCATTTACCGTACTTATTAATTGTAAGGAAATCACATATCAATGGTTGGTATTGATCCCCAATTCTATATCACACATAATGCATTTGTCGTTATGGACTTAAAACATATATATGTGCTATAGCTGGTGGGACTGTTTATTTGACTAGATAAAGAAAATTAACATGTGTAGGATTGCAGAGCTTCATTTAAGTGTAAAGAAGTTGAGTGTGCGGGAGTGCGAAGAAAATACATTTTGTTGCACTCCAGTGCAATCAACTTCTCTACACTCAAACGATGCTCCGCACAAATTTACAATAATAAATTTTAGTAGATATAAAAGTGGTTGATGACAACTTGGGTTACTTGGGTTTAACAAGAAGTACCCATTTTATTGTTGTGGGTGGGACACAATTGATATCAATATCGGTCACACCCAATTCCTCCAACAATTCAGCACCATATTCCCATACATCGTTTAAGAAAAAGGTGATCCTCTTTCCCTACAAAGCCTCATTCAATAGTATGTTTATAACTTATTTGTTAATATTTCTATTGGGGTCTATGACCTTTCTCTGCATGATTATTTGTGTGGAGAGTTCATTTTGGAGACTTGAAATAGAAGGAGACTAAGAGATGGTAAGCCAAAGCAAGAAACCATCGTGAAAGAGATCCCTCACCTTTTGGTTGTTGAAGAGTGTTTTCAAAAGTAGATTCTTTCTGGAACCATCGTTACCAACCACGCCAATTCGGGAGAAGGGAGAGTTGGACTCAGCATCGGTCACTAGTCCCTCTAGCCTTTCAAAAGAATTTGGTGTCCCACTATAATGGGTTTGTTGATGACAATGCTCGTTGAAGTTATAGGTTCGGATGTGGTTGTGAAAATACTAGTTGAACAAGAAGTTTCCAAGGTTACAACCTTTCCTTGATATGATAATATGCCCAAGTCACTCTAAGACTTTTTCCCACCCCATGAAATTAACTTATTGACGATGCTGGGTGATTACTCTATTGAGGTGGATGATTCTTCTACTAATTCGATAGTGATAAATTAAGTCATAACTCGGTATCACACGCTCCTGCACCATTGTTGATGCTTTTCAGAGAAGGTTGTTATTGACGGTGCTAGACCCGCCAACATTCAAGGGATCTCCCCGATAGGAAGTCCTAACTAGACCTCACACCGTTTGGAGTAGGATTCCTAGCAGTGGGGTGTTAATGATCTACCTTGGTTGCAAATACACATAGATTGGTGCACGATGTCTTTGGTGAGAACAAGTGTGTGACCCTACGGATAGTCAAGTGTGATGCATGAACGGTTCCAACACATGAAGGAAAAAGAGAGTGAGCCCCTTAGAAGCTTGTAATAGTATGCAGCTTAAAAGGAACACATGAGCATAATGACATCACGAGCTAACATGCAGAATAGTCCACAAGTTAAGGTGATGAATTAATACAACAATATGTGTTCAACAAGATTTGTACAAATGCAAACAAAATAGTTCATAAGCATGAATGTAAGTTAGATAACATACATTGCAAATACAACAAGAATAGTCCTACTATAATCACAACATATGCATGAAAGTGTGTTGGCTCTGAGTTTTATTAAAAACGAAAGTTTCAATCATACATACAACATGGACAAACCTGTTAGTGTCGGTATCTTCATACCTCCATCAGTGATCAAAATTCTCTTGTTGCATTGCATTTCAGGTGTCTCATCGATCAGTTGCATTCCATTAGGTCATGGATCATCTGATGGCAGTGGCATATTATCAATTTTCCCTCATGATCTTTACCTGTTGGCCTATTCTCAAGAATTCAAATCATTTACAGTCATTTTCTGTCTTTACATTTGTAAAATCCATTTTTAGGGTTTTTAGGTCTCATTAGGTCTAGGGTTTGTTATTAAAGTCTTGTAAAAGCTCAATAATGGTCAGCAGGCACATGAGGAGGTCAAATAAGTTCTCAGCATAAAAAATTTCAATAATCACATGTTCAGTGATTGATTTTTCCTCAAAAACTTGTTTTGAAGAAAAACAGAGTTTTTTATTCTATGTATATAATTTTCATGTAATTTTATTCTTCCTATATGTAATAAGTTCGGAAATGTGGCCCTGGTCACCTTGCCAAGCTCCTGCACTTCAGCTCCTGCAAAAGAGATAAGAGATTCAAAGCATTAGTCCATCAATTTTCGAAAAACAAGTCAAACTGCCAAAACAAAGTTTAAATGATAAAATGAAAGGAAAAACATTAGAAAGTGGGTTTTTGTAAATGAAAAATCAAAGTCACTTGTATATAAAGTTTCCCTTGTGTTATAAACTTCATTTGTGTGCCAAAGAGAGAGTGAACAAGCCAAGTCGCGATTCGAGGAGCAAAAGGAGAAATCGCGGCAAAAATTGTGAAAGCTTACTGGGTGCGGCACACCTAGTCAGCGTGGCGCACAGAGCGCAGGAAACACACTGGAAAATACATAGGCATGACGCACCTGTTAGTGGGCGCGACGCACCTGCCCTCTAAGCCTGAATTTCGTTCAATCGACCTCATCTGGCTTCCAAATCTTGAAAACCTTATTTCACAAGTAAGTGAAACATTCCACTTTGCTATTGCAAAGGTTTTACTCATCTTTGATGGTGTGTTAATAGGTGAAAATTAAAACCCAAGTTTGTTGCACAGTTACACTAAAAAAAACTGTCTAGGGTTTTCAAAAATTGTTATTGTTGCTATTTGCTCCTTGCAATCATTTTCACATTCCTCCACTACACTCCCCTCATTTCATATCCCTTACTCCTCCTTCATTCACATTCATCCTACCCCCCTCATCCCCAAAACCCTAATACCTAACAAATTCCCACTATTCCCAAACCCTAATTGGCATTCCCAAAATCCTGCCACTCCCAAAAAACCCTACAACCAACATCACAGCCCCTCATTTATAGTCCACTCATCAATCCCTTTCATTAAAGAGCAAACAACTATTCTTCATTTAAGATATCTTCATACTCATCATTGAAACACCATACAGTGGCAAACATGGAAACAGATTCACCTTATGAAAGGGGCGAGGAAACAGTGAATGACTCCTCCCAAGAAATTCATGCACCAAGAAAACCTCACAAGGGAGGAAAACACATCCGGGAGGAGCCCACTACACTTACAGAGCTATTGGCTTGTCCTCTTGCTGTAGCATGTTTCAAACATCAGTCTTGCTACCAGTTTGTGAGATGGTGGAAAGAGTCAAATACCACCATGAGCTTGCTAGATTATTTGTCCTCCATCTTCACAATGGCCAGGTCAATTTGGTAGGTGTTACATTCACTTTGACACCTAAAACTATAGCTGAAGCAACGGGTATTCTGAATGTGGGCGAATAGTGGAACAAAGGACAACTTGTGGACAAAGAACATTATGAGCCTTATATCAAAGCTAGCTATCAGAAGCAGATCAGTAGGGTTTTCCCTTTCAGATACCTACATGACACATATGCTCCACTCATGAAGCTAATTATCAAATACTTCAGCTGTGAAGGGAGATTTTCTTGCTTGTACACCTACCATATTAGATTATTGAAGCATTTCACTAGGGTGAGGATGATGAATCTCCCCTATTTTATATGCAGAAATATTGAGAAAATAACCACATTAGTGAAAAGAAAGCCTCCTCATCAAATATACAACAACATTTATCACTTTGCATTGATCAATATTGTGGTTTTGCATCAGCTGAGTTTGCTGAATGTTTCATGGGATGATTTCATTTCACATGATGTTTTCAGAAGCCCTCAAGTGACCCCATCAATTTTTCAAGAGGAAGGAGGGGTTTCAAATCAATCAGAGGTGCATGAGACTCAAACCACCAGTCTGCCAGTATTCATCACTTATCAAAAGAGGACAATGAGGCTATTTGCAGCTGCAAAATGAGTACTATCTCCACCTGGGGTGGAAGGGGTCTCGTTTCCTTCATCAGATCATAAGCAAATGCTATCTTCACTCGGGGTGAAAGGGGCTTTAGCAAAGCAGGTACAAGACAAAGGGAAACAACCAGTGCATGAGGAAGGAATTTCTGAAGATCAGGAGAGAGATTTCATTTTGATTCAGGATGATGATGTGGATTTGGGCCCCCAAAGCTCAAGACTGAAAGAGATCATCAAAGAGCAAGAATCTGATATTCATGCCTTAGCTCTTAACCTTGAAAGGGCTAAGTGGATCATCAATGACCTTGAGTAAAGGAACAAGCAGCTGGAGGATCAGCAGACGACCATGGAGCTGCAAACCATAAGAGAAAACCGGCAAGCAGCTAAGAGCAGGAAAATCAAATTGACACCACTAGAGCAAGAGATTGAAGCTGATCGTGAATCTTTCCAACAAGCCCACTTGGAGAAAATTTGGTGCATGGGAAGGCCTCCAAAATCAGCTGCAAAAAGGCGCTATTCATAGGGAAAGTGGCGCAGTGCATAGGATGGAAAATTGCCATTTTTGCCAAAAACTTTATTTTTTGCCTAGTTTTCCTAGTTTGACTTTTTTCTCTCTCATGGTCAAACTCATGATGTAAGCTGATGTAACTTGATGGAATTTGATGTAAAAATGGTAAAAATTCACTCATGGAGGTAGATACATCATGTATAGGTGGTTTTGAAACTGAATGAATCAGTTTCCTAGGTTTTAGAGGCAAGTTGTTCCACTGCCTATTTTTCAGTTCTTAGTTTATATCTTGTTGAAACAGCTCCTAAACTCATGAATTCGACCCCTAAAGGCAAGCATGGGTTGTTTGTTGCCTGTTGCCTATATCTAGTACTTTTTCAATCATTTGTCAAGGTTAGACTCTTATGAAAGCTTTGAGCATCATTGTACATTCATCTCTGCAGTTTGGCAAGGAAATAGACCAGGGTTTGCAACATTTTGTGGGATTCTTGTGGCAAGTTGATTTAGTATTGCTTTTTCTTTTGTGATTCAAGTTATTATGTGTTTATGTGTGTGATTATCTCTCTCTTTTTCAGCTTAACTAAATGAATCAAGTATAAAGGTGGAAATCATTGATGTTGTAGTGCTCTACCTTAAGGTTTGTTTAGCTTTTCATGTTTTCTATTGTTTGAAGAGGATCCCTGATACTTTCATGCCCTCTCCAACTCCTCACCAGTCTAAAGACTATCCATTTCACTTATTTCAAAGTACTAAAGCATTTTCCTACCTCACCCCACAGAAATCTCTGCAAAACTGAGTTCATTCCCCAGACCCAAAACTGCCTTTCACTTTTGATCCAGCAAACCAACATAAAATTCAATCAAACTCCTCTGAGCATATACCTAGCTTAAAATTAATCTTTATATCAGTCATCTCAAGCCTCATTTGCTATATTTTCCTGAGATTGACAAGGAGAGAGCCCTCTCCCGACCTAGTAGGGCTAGCTACCAGGTTAAGCGTGGTTTGATGTTACCCTAGACCTGCCTTTCTTAGCCTGAGGTAGATTTAGGCCCTAACAGAACCAATAGCCTCAATAGTGGAACATTAAAGTCAACAACACCCACTCCTCCAAAGAAGTATACTCCCTCTATGCTACAAAGAAGCCAAGGCTCTCACAAAACTCCCAAGCTCTTCCTAAGCCTAACCCTAGCCAAAAGCTTGCCTCCCAAAATCTCGTTACATGAGTTATGAGGTTCTATTTATAACAAGAGGGGGTGACTCTTCAACACCCCTTTGTGACCTTTGGACTACCCTGATGACTCTTCAACTTCTTTACAAAATGACTCATTACATTACATCATGAATCTTCATATTCCAATATTGGCACTTGGAATTTCACTTACAACATAATTACAAATAATATTACAATTTCCACCTGTATCCATATAAGACAAAATAGGGTAGAGACAACTTGACAACCTAACACGACAAAACACTATGATGCTTGAGTTTGGGGAAACTCTTGCTCAGCAACTTCCACTTGATGCTTCTTGGTCACATATTGGTGCCAAGCTTGGTACTGTGCAATGACATCCCCAAACTGCATGATGGTGTCTAGCTGGAAGTGAACTCTAGCCTCCATGGCATTCGGGTATAATGTCTTGCAACCAATTTCAACTTCCTTCTGAAGCATGAACAACATTGTTCTAATTTCGACAAGGCCCACTGATGTCACGGGGGCTTCACTGACAAATCAATACCATATCACGTGCATTCATATTAGGGCATAAAAATGAGGAAAAAATGAAATAATATATTGAGCATATAATAGGGCGGTAAAGGGTTTTTATACGTTGTATAGCAATGTCTATATTATAAGGTAATGTTTATACAATACATTGGCCATGTGGAGGAAAAAAACAAGTGGGTTGGAAAAATAGACGTTCATGAGTATTGTGGGAGTATCAAGAGTGGGAGGGAGAAGAAAAAACTATGGTAATATTAGGTCCATAGTAGCCTAATATTCAAACCTATGGCCCTAGTAATGACATGCATTTCATGGTAATGTTAAATTCTTAAAGTAAAAGTGGTATTCTACTTTATCTTTCATTTTCATCATTTTACTTAAATTTTTAACATTAACATGAAATGACTCAAGATGTTTGAGAGTGGGTCTAACGTCATTAGATTTCACATGGAGAAATTAGAATTTTATATCTCACTCAAAATCCAACAAACTTATTAGTTCTTTCAGAATTTTAGGATTGGTGGGATTGTAATGTTTCCATTGGATTTTGTCATGTACTATGGTATGGAACTCGTATTTAACTAACAAAACCAAGCCCTCTATGTACCTTGATGTTAGTGACATTGGTTGTCAAACTCCTCTATCATGACCCTACTAAAAATATACCTATCACTCAAACAAAATATTAACTTTACATGCTACGTTTTTCTATCTTATGTTAATTCTTAAAGGGTGATATTAATGACAAAGATCCCAAGACAGGAAATGATTTTGATGATATGTAGGTATTTTTTGTAGCATGATCTTTTTGGATGCTAGAGGCCAGCGAGAGCCTATTTGTTGATGTATTTTTGGTTCCAAGATGGATTACACGCAATGTTATTTTGGTTATGTGCACCCTTACATGCTACATAAATGAGAACTTGTAATTTGTGGACCTGTGGTTGATGAAGATTATAACTAAAAGATGAATGTTGCTATATGGTTTAATCCATGTTTTTATGTTTTTTTATAACAAATTCATCGTTCTAAATGCTTTTGTTGACATATATGCATCAAAATATATACAATTATATATTATATAAAATTCACTTCCAAAATCGTTCCCAACGTGGGAGCTTTTGAAAATGGCACTCCTCACTCTTGCTTTTACTCCCACTTCCCACTTCTACTCATGCTTCCAACTTCCGCTCCTGCTCCCAAGTAGCGTTGCTCTAGAACATGCATGCATCACATTACTATTACCTCTATGATATATGTCTAATGTGTGTGTTAATATTTTTTACTTGTTGCTCCGCTAGTGATCCTCCCAATCACGGGGCAATAGAGAAGACAACAGATATGGCACCTTCACCCTTTCCTTACATTAGTGATGAGTAGGTTGAATGAAAGTGAAGGAAATAGTGATACCGACTATTTCTTGGTAGAGGGCACATGCATGCCACAGGAGATAGTGAAATAGATTATTGTTTGGAAAAGGGTGCATGCATGATAAGGGCATACATGTCACACCTTCAGTTAATTCAATTTTATATGTTGTTTCAAATTTAACAATTTCAGTTTTAGATAGAGTTTTTCTATTATTAGAGATTTTCTTTTGTTATTTTTAATTTGCATGATCTATTCCTTCTAAGAGGGTGCAAATCCTTAGTCAATTAGAATACTTATGCATGAGAAATTCCCATGTTAGGTAGAGGACACAGATCTCAAGGAAGGGATGCATGCTTTCATGCTCTAGTTCATCTTTTGATGGAGACACACTTACTTGGCACTCTTACCATGCAACTATGGCACATTAAATGATAAAATTAGGGATATGATTTGAAAAAGTCCAACCATATAGGAGATTTCATATGTCCATATTCATTGTACTTTCTCTCCTCTTCCTATTCTATAAGCAATATGAAAGGTGTGTCATTGTGTTGGTTATCGAGGTTTTATTTTGAACTGTTGTAGTGTATCTTTTTCAGTATTCAATAGAAGATAGATGCTATTGAGAGTTCAAATCTATGTATTTTCCATTCAAATTTTCCACATTATGTTTTTGTAAATCAACCAACTTATATCTACCTCTTTGTTATGGAAACTTTCAAGTTTTCAACTACCTAGTATTTAAGTTATTCTTTCTAGGTACAAAATTTTCTTACCATTGTTAATGAAAATAAAGAGATATAAATATAAAGGGGTATAAAAAATGTTAATGAAAAAATGGATACCTACAATATATAGTGAAAGTAGGGGCTTTTTAAATTGGAAAGGTGTATTGGGTTCATATTGGTAGGGGATTAAATAAAGTGATTTTTAGAGGTATTTTCCAATATGTAGTCAAATTAAGGGTATTGTTTAGTAAGCCATGAGTGAACGTGCCATGTTAGTGGTTCATTGAGTGAAGCCCCTATGACCGATATAGTTCTCCATGTTCTGTTTGTTCAACTCCAAATCTTCCTTGGTGAAAACCTGTCCCAGTTGCTCCAAGTATTGCTCGATCTCCTACCTGACTTGGTTCATGACTTTGGCTTTGGTGAACGAGCCAACTGATGGGATCTTGTGTTCCTTCACTCAGACATCCAAGCCGTTGTATAACCATACATACGAGGCCTGAATGTTACTAATAAATGAGGCAAGTTTCTTGTTGTTCTGAATCAATATTCGAACTCTCACTTTCTCCATCTCTGACTGTGGCTTCATTTTCTTCCCCAAGTCAAGTGGTGCCCCTTTGTATCACATTTCTCATTCTTGCATGTATGTAATGGAAACTTGTACGTTCTTGAGAGTTTTAACAAAATATTTGCTCTATTGTTGTAATCCATGTAAACAGACAATTGCCTTATGTATGGTCACCAACTCCTCATAAAGGTTCCACATGGTCTCTCCAAGTGTTGATACTTCACTAAGTATCACTGTTATCATTTCCTCCAAGTAGACCTGTGCGAAAGCTACATCCAGTGCTATTACGTGGAGTTGTTCTACCTCTTTCTTGGCAGCCTTTAAGTCATGTGCCAATTACTTATTCTCAGACATTAAATACTGAGTGTTTGATATTGCTGCACCTATGAAGGCCAAGTTGGCTTCGGCAATGGCATCAAGATTCTTCCTAGTGTCTGCCACTATCACCCTTTCTCTAATAAATGTAGGTGATGTGTGGTCATTCAGAAAATGCTTTCTTCGGGCTTATATAATCTTCTTTTGGAATTCATCGTACAAAATATTGTACAAGTCCATTACCGGATCGTCATCAAGAAGAACAATATCCCCTTCCTCGCTCGGGGCTACATTTGCTACTGGAGGAGGTGGAGATTGAACTGTGACTTGTGGTGCACTCGACATCATGTCAGCATCTTCATTATGCGGCTCTAGTTCCAACTCCATGTCTGTAAATTCAATTAAGTCTTCAATCTGTTGAGCAAGCTCTTGATCCTACACCAGCTCGTTGTTCTCCTCTTCTGTTGGTCAGTTATGTTCCTACTCTTCAGCCTGTTTCTGCATTGTTCTACTGCTATTACGCATTGCCTTTATTCTTCTTCCTACTTATGCTTCTCTTCCTCCATTCTCCTTTTTTGTGCTTCTCTCTTCCTCTGTTCTGCTCTTTGCAACCTCTGTTTCCTCTTTGCCTTAATCGTTGAAGTCGCTTTCATAACAACAGGATCCACTTTCATCTTGCAGCTTCTTTACTCCCCTGGACTATAAGTTGATGACATCTGCACATGGGAAGGTTGTATACCTACATGCAATCATGTGTAATCCTGATTGTTGAACACTAATGTAAACCTGTCGATCCTCTAGATCTTCTTTAAAGCTCCTTGCTGAAAAAATTTCCTTAACCTTGTGCCATGTTCGATCTGAATCATTTTCTACAAAAAGGTGAGAGTCTACATACATTGGCAAGTCCACTGGTGTTTGTTCAACTTCATCCCCAGTACTACTCTCAGTGGTATCTTTTGAAGCAGCTCCCTTGAGTTCCATGGTAATGACGTTGTTAGAGAGAAGTGATTAACAATTGTGGTACCAGTGGGGACAAAAAAGGTACTCATAGAAAGCAAACATTAGTTTTTACAAATCTAACTTCAAAGCATCAAGCAGCAAAACAAGAAACTAGTGAGAGTGATTTTCCATGAACAAGCAAGGGATACTAACTATGGGAACTACACATTGCGTAGTCCCAGCAGCCAAGGGTGCAGACTGAGGCTTGAGACTACGTAGTGTGTAGTTCATCCTGGGCAGAGACTGGGAGATGGCAGTCTTTATGGCCAAGGTGGCAGGCTGATCCCTGGAACTGTGTAGTGCACAGTTGGGCTAGGTTGTACTACACATTGCATTGTCTAGAGGCCAAGCTCTCATATTGATCCTTAGGATTACACAGTACCCAACTGGGCAAGGTAAAAATTGGCCAAGGAAAGCGCAAATCTGCCCGATGGAAGTGTGGGAAATGAACAGATCTAAGGGATGATGTGATTGTGCAAGAAGATCTGACTAAGTATAGATGAATCAATGTAAATCAAGTTCAGAAACTCGACAAACGGAAGGAAAAAAAATATGTGAGGAGAGTCACCGAAATGACGACCACGAGTGCAAAAACAAGAAACCTGATGCGACACTTGTGAAAGGAAAACAAGAATCTAACACAATACTTCTACAAGCTAAACTATGTTGAAACACCAGTAACCATGAAGAGAAACAAGCAAAACAACGCACACAAGAAAAACAACAAAAAGTGACAGAAAAGGCGGCAAAAGGCAATAAAAGCAAAACTCACCTGAAAAAGCGACGACAACTCCACTGAAGGTTCCTTGATCTCCTCGGGAATGATAGAGCTCTAAGATCGAATGTACAAATGAGATCTAGAGGCATCCATTAAATAGATTTGAGAAAATTAGGGTTTATAACGTGTAAGCCTAAAATCAAGGAAAAAGTGACACTTGGTGGAAACTTCTAAAAATAACAATGTGCCAACTTCAAGAAAATAATAATGGATCCTTGTTTTCTAGGGATGCTTTTTCACTTCTTCTTTTTTTTATCTTTTTTCATTTTTTGGGAAACTACCATGTACACTGTCTGGAAATATCACGCAATTCTGGGGAACCGGGCAACTTTCCGGCTCATTGCACTGCAATTTTTGAGCTCAATGATTGATTGTGCAGTTTTTGGGCTCGGTGTTGGGCTACCTTCCATGATTTTGTAATTTCTGAGCTCAAGGAAGACTGCTAGTCTGGACTGTGAAATTCTAATCATCATGGTTGACTTCTCTCAAGAAATGTGTAGTTTATGGAGGCAAGCCCGGAACTTCTATAAGACCAAGTGGGGATGTTAGCTTGTGACTTAGAAAGAGTGAAAAAAAAAAAAAAAAAGCACAAGCACAAATGAAAAGGATAAGTCTCAATAAAATCACTTATACTTGACAATAGCACAAGGTAAGCTCCTATGAACAGAAAGGAGGGCTCCAAAATCAAAGCATAGGCAAAAATTTGGAGGGTCGTTGTAGCCACTACAACAGTTGTCCAACCTTTGAAGCCAATCATTAATAGTTGATGCCTTCATATTACTATCGCTTTGAGAAATGGAAATTCCCATCTTCTTATTCAATGTTAGACGATATCACTGGATCTGATTGATAATAGGTTGAATTCTCATTACCATGTCTCTCAGAGAATTCAACTCCTTGTTGCAACAGAGTGCAATTCTAACATGATTGAAGATTTGGTGGATGGTAACATCAATGCTCACACCAATAAATCCAAAGACGAATCCAGGATCATGAGGCAACATGATATTAATTTGTCAGTAATGCAGAGGAGAGTAGTAACATGTGACTGGTCCATGCGACTGAAAGCCTGCAAGGGAGCGACTACAGTTTTTTTTCACAGTTATATGCTATTACTGCGAAATTTGTGCCACCTTTTCATGGCTAGACTCCAGGTCACTGTCGAAACTTGATGAAACTTTCCAAAACAATAAATGACACAAGGACAAAGCCTCTAACACAAAACTTAGTCAATAAATTGACCTAACCAAGCCTGACCATGACATACATTCTGTCAAACACATGGTGAACATGAGGTCTACATGTCATGAATGCATACCCGAACATAGTGAACTGAAACTTATCTGAGGTTTACGAAGAAGGACTAATGTCCTCTCACAATAGACGTAATAACATCTATTAGGTTGTGCATTCATTAACCATTCATTTATCAATCAAACATGATAAGAGCCATAACTTGGATTGTCATAAAACCATGCTTATAACCAACAAATAACCAAATAAATAAGACTGATATATGCAAAATCCAACCAAGTCAGGGACTTCCACGTACCACCTAACCATAGATTGGGTTGAACCAAATCTTTCTTTCAGCCAATCACCCCCATGCCATATTTCAAGCATGAATGTGGGATGTCATGGGATAAACCAATCCGTAAACAACCAAGGGAATCCATATGTTAAACCACCTCCCCCCCTCACACTATCGTGATCTCACCTAAACCGGTCCCAAGGTAAAAAAACCAAACCAACCTTTGATGTCTCAGAATTCCTTCACCATCCCTTAAGGAAATTTCCTGTCTCCACCCACTTGTTGAGGGCTTCCCGAGAAAACCATATCCACCCCCAACCCTTGGGATTTTCCTGGGACCACCTCACCTGGATCCAAAACTATTCAACAATCCAAAGCTCAACCAAGAATGAATCCCATCACACCATAGGTATCTAGAAATGGCACGACAAGGCTAAAGCCACTGTCGAAACCCAACAAAACTCGTGCCAATGACAATAATGAACCAAATACACATATGCATATACATGCATGCCAAAACCAGCTAGGACATCATACATGTAATCTGTTACCTGCAAGTCTTCTCATTGAAGTCACTTGATCCAACCTTTCCTTACTTGATCCTTGTTTTTCTTTACTTCCTTTGCTCTTCTTTTGCTTGCTTGCCTTCCTTCTCCTCTTGGTGCTCTTCTCCTCTCTGAGACTAATTCCAAAACAAAAATGGTAAAAGATTGTGAATTGATCCTCAGAAGTCATTTTATCATTGAGGCCTCTATTTTCTTCAATTTCCTCCTCACATGCAAACATGTGACCTTTCACCTTCCTTTTCTCCTAATTTCCTTTATTTTCATAAATAAAATGCCAATAATTCCTTTTTTCCTTCTCAAAATCCATTTTTAATTTCCTAAGCCATAATAAACCGAAATGAACACCCACTAGGATGTTTTTCCCAACGTTTAACTTGGAAGACGTGTCCCATAACCTTGGTCTTATTTTGCCTTTATTAATTTTATTACATGAACTTAGCCCGGGGTTATTCACCTTTAATACAAAGACGGTAAGTTAGGAAAGATATGCGACTTTTTCTCCGCTATTTTCCATCATCAAAAGTATTAAAGGACAAGCTTTTTCTCCATATCTTTTAATCCCTGACACTCAATGAAATCAATAATTTTGACTCTAGTGGTGAGAAGACTTATTAATGAGACGACTAAAGTTTAGTTCGTATTCTTTGCAATATTTTATTGAAGTGCAGTTATAAACTTCAATTCATATTCTTTGGAATATCTTATTAGAGATCAATTATGTATGTTATTACTATAGAATCAGTCCTAGAGCTTAAATGGATCCAATTGCATCCCATGATCTGTGGATGGATAAATCAATTTCCCCCCCTATAAAGAAATTTGTGCCAAAGTCGATTAGCTTCCTTTATTACATAAAGGACAAGTTAGGAATGATATGCAAGTTTGTTTCCACTATTTTCACTCAACAAATTTGCTATGGTACATCGTGTGTTTGAGTAAATTTATGAATCTATTTCAATGATCCATGAATTGTTACTGTAACAACATTCTCACTATAATGCATATCCTTGTACATAGATGCATGTATCCAAATAGTCAGTCAACAATTATGAACGTTAGTTAATGGAACCATCGATATTATGGACATGAAAGTCTAGATCATTTATGGCATTATTTATAGGAATACCTAACATTTAATAATTTATGTGTGTGTGATTGTGTGGAGAGTGAATGCAGAGAAGTTGATTGTGCAGGATTGTGAAGAAAACATATTTCTCCACACTCTCGCACAATCACAATTATTATGTTTTAATGTGTGGAGCTTTCAATGTGTGAAGGAAGATTCTTCCGCATAGTGAAAGCTATGCACAAGAAAAGCTCTGCACATGCGCTCATGGAGTCTGGCTGGACTTCTATTCTTGATTTTCCTCTCTCGCAGGTTCAGCACACGAGATACACAATGAATTATTTTTACACAATTTGGTTTGCACACACATTAGTGTGGCACAATGAAACTCCCACCCACCTCTACAATTCTAAGGTGTAGTCAGTATTTTATGTGGGCATGCAATGTTGTTCACCTCCAAAAGCTACAGGAATATTTAGAGAAGAATCTTAGGCGAAAATCACATAAAGATAATTTTGTCGACGCGTTTCGAACCAACCGGTGTGGTTCATCATCAGGAATAGTCATATGTACCCAACCAAAGAAATTATTGTACTCCATTCATCGAATCATCATGAACCAACCTACCAAAATGGGAAGGAATATGGGCTTAGGCTACATGCATATAAGAATGGCAGAGAACAAAGTAGCGAACAAACCAAGTCACCGAATCTCGTAGCTCTAAAAAGGAACCCATAAAACCATAAGATGTCACGACTCCACAAGAAAAAATCAGCTAATGCACAAAAGCACAATCCAATCACGACAAACCAACGCATTTGAGTAGGCAAACATTCACTTCTCAAAAATAGTTGAGAACTAGCGAGTGGAACTAGCAATGAGAATGCGAGGGTCGTCTAGGGTGAAGTTGGGCACCACTAGTGGAACTAGGAATGGTAGTGACAACTTATTCTTTCTGTGACTCATCCTTTTACTATTTCTATTTTGGTGTGCAGAGTGCAGAGAAAGGGTGTGCAGGGAATTTGTGTCCCTTGCTCCATATTCACTTTCTCCCACACTCCCTTTCTCCACACACCAAAATAAAGCCACCACCTTCGCAAATTTGGTGGTTGTTGGACCCATAATTGATTGCAGCAATTTTTTTTAATGCGTTTGGGTTTAACTACAATCAACCAATATTAAACTTAATTAACAATTTTCAACAAATTATATCATATTATTTTATTAAAAACTATGATTCAACTTTATTGTGTGGAGGTGTTGTAATATCTCGAACAGCAAAATAATTAATCGATCTGGCACATCTAGATGTTTTAGTTAAAAATAATTGCAAACAAAACACTGAACACAACAGGATTTGGAAATGCAGTCTTTATTTATATTAATGATTGAAGGAAATGGTACATGCCCATACAATAAATTTCAAGCCCCTATAATGACATGCACAATTGCTTATCAAAAGAGAAGACAAATGCACTGAAGCACAATCGTGGACCCTGGATGAATCCACTAGACAAATAACACCCAAGGGGTTTTCGTCCCTCAGATCAAACTAAAACTACCCACGCCAAGTTCTCAATAAAAATACAACAAGATAAATAAACCCGAATGATCCCAATGCTTAGCTTCAATATGTATATTATGTGACAATCAAAAGAAGAAAAGAAAAAGTTATTATTATAAAGCATGGGTTTCATGCTCAGTATTGATGGTATTCTAGGTAAAAGCATTTTCTTCATGCCTTTAAGGTTTGTTAGGTCATACGATTTATTGTCATGAATCAAAGGAGTCAACATCATGTTTATATGACCCTTTTGAGAAAAATGTAATTAGAAAAAGAAATTTTTTTAATCTAGAAAGTCCTGGAAACTACAAAAGTACAAGTCGGCCTTGTCAACTTCAAGTCAGCCCTGACAGCTTCAAGTCGGCCCTGACAGCTTCAAGTCGGCCTAAAGGAGGGAATTTGACCCCTTAGAAAGGTTATATAAAGGAGCAGTTTGATGTCATTTCGGACTCACTCATAAGCTCGATCTCAAGAATGAATTTCGATCTATAGCTAGGAAGCACAAGAAATGTAAAAATTATACCACTGAAATCCTCTTACCACAACTAGTATTATTTCTTCTAACTGTTAATTAAATTAGCAGTTTATTGTTATGGAAACAACAAAATAAACACACTACAATCTTCACAAATATTGTGGAAAATAATAGTGTTGGAAACTAAGAAATATGCTAACATACACAATAAATTTAACACAATTATTTTTGGAGAAATGTCCCCAAAAAACTCAACTTGGGAAAACCATTGTAGCAGCTGAGGGCTTTTATTACTATCTAGTAGTGTAATAATTTGAATACAATCTGGATGACGAAGATTGGCAATCCTGTAGAGAAAATACTAGTAAAAATTATCTCAGGGAAATTACCCTCACTCCGAGCAATCCCGACACTATCTAACCTATGAAAAGCTAGTCGTCCAACTAGGCCTACACGGCCTCTACGTCACTCTAACATTGCCTGCCACATGTGTTGCCTCAATCTATTGCCAATCTAGCCGTCATGCCTATTGTTGACTCGTAAAACACTTCTCAGTCCCTCTAGAAACTCTTCCCGACTTTTGGAACTGAAAACATCTCCTCCTCCAGCAAAATCCCGCTACCCTTTTAAGGCTTATGCATTACCTCTGTGCAACCTCCTAGAGAAAATCTCGACCTCTCAGCAAAATACTCAGCGGATCAAGAAAATCTTCCTCTGACTCCACTGTCCCTACCCCTACCCCTCTCTGCCTCTGTTTCTCTTTTCTGGCTCGAACTCTTTCGACAACTATTGTTGCTCTCTAGAAAAATCGAACTCTCCAAAGAAATCGATCTCAAGTATGTATTCCCCATCTACCCATCGAATTCTTCTTATAATCTTCTTTTGGGGATCCAACAACCAAGATTAAAACTTAATCAAGGGATAATATCATATCTAGGTCGATCCGTGTAAGTTTTTAGATAACTCACACCTATTCTCAATTAATATTGATTAATTAACCCCTTTTCCTAAGTTTAGACTTAGGAAATATTTAAAAATAAGCCAATAATCTAATTGAGACACTTCTAGGTGGAATTTACATAAACAATTTCTAAGTTATGCAGAACTCTTGTGTCTTAGCCTCTCCACAAAGTTTCGAGACTAAAACACATCTGATGCTACAAAAATTAACACTCCTTCTTAGTGATGAAGGTGTTCTAATGTTGCACTAATGCTACAACACCTTGTGTTTGTATCACCCTCTAGCACGTTGTTGATATCTGGCTACTATGACTGACTGCCACTGCCCACCAACCACTACGCAACTTTGATGTTGCATCTGTGTTGCTGCTAACGCTGCCATACTACTGCCAACTCTACATATGCACTGCAACTCCCTCTCATATGTTGTTGTTGCAATTGCAACAACTGCAACTAAGAAGTATCCTAAATACTGAATCAATTGTATCTCATGATGAATTTGTCTCCTAAGCATCTGACTGCTACTAGCACTTGCATCGTCCACTAAAGAATTTGCATTGTTGCTGACTCTGCTACTGAGCTTCCTGCTCTTCTGTCAAATTTGCATTGCGCTCCTCAGTACCTGATTACCACTAGTCTGCAACTATCACTCGGCTAATCTGATTGTACCAACTGACACTAATTCATCCTGCTACTGAATATTGTGGGCCCCTATGGCAAGGTAATGATCCATGAGGAGGACACCTCAATGGACCCTGCCCAACCTCTGCAACTATGGGACTATAACTCCATATCGCCCCACCTCTTTCCTGGAGGTATAACTACAAATATAGTGAAATCTTCCTCCCTGAAGAACAACTTGTCTATATCTACAGATGTTGTCACTTGGTCCTGCTTATCTTGCTTATCCTTCTTCCTAAGAGGACATTAGGTACTGTAGTGAACAAGCTCACCATACCTGAAGCACTTGAACTTAGATAGGTCATTCTTCTTCTTCTTTTCCCCCTATCCCTAGCTTGGACCCTTAGATTCTAGGGCCACATTCTCCTCCTCCTTCTCACCCTTCATGCCCTTGCTGCTACTTCCGCCGATGGTACTCTTCAATAGAGCATGCCTCAACTCCTCCTGTTGTGAGTCAGACCACATCCTGTCCCATCTAGGCAATGTGTCTTTGCCCAATATACTTTGGAAAAACACATGTCACTCCTCTGAGACCTTGTTTAATGCCAAACGTATAAGATTTGAAGGTTGAGATGCCTTCGTAACGGCTCCAAGCTTATCATGAACCTCTTGAATCCGCATGAGGAAAAAGTTTATGCCTTCACCCTTCATCATCCTGATGCTTTTCAACTTCTCCTGCAAGAGCGTCTTTCGTTGCTTGGAAGTGCTTTGATACAGTTGTATGAGAGCGTCCCACATTTCCTTGGCAATTCCTTTGTTTGCCACATGTGAGACTATATGGTCCTGGATTCCATCCAGGATCAACCGCTTCACCTTCATCATCTCTCTCTTGTATTCCTTCAATTGATTTACATCCTGGGGTACTGCTAGCATGTTATCCACATAGGTTTTCAAGCCATGCTCATCTAATAGGAAGGACATTCTAGCCTTCTAGATGACAAAGTTGGAGGCTCCCTCCAACCTATCTTGATCTTTAATCCTAGTTATGGACATCTTTGAATTTGGTCGAAAATATCCTTTTTCCTATGCTTGGTTGCTGAATATGTTGTTCGCACTCCATGCTAGAGTAAGAAAAACCACTCATAGCTCTTGCCAATTTGCAATTGGAAAATCAGATCTCTAAAACTTGAAATCCCCTAAGAGAAATTTCCCTCTGTGTGTGCTCTTTCCCCCCCACCCGGCGTTGATTTTGCTACTGTAAACTGCTGCAAAACTCTCTTGTGCCCAAACAAGGAATCTGCTCAGCGAAAGTACTAGATTGTTGCTCCCTTTTCTTGCTAGAATCACTCTTTATGGCAAGCCACTTTTTTTTCCAACTTACACTGAAAAATTGAACTGCCCAAGAATCCATATTCCCTGGCTTAGGCTCTATGCAGCCTCCAGAAATTCGTCCTACTTCTCCATCTGAATAGCGAATTTTTTCTTCCGCTTCTGAGCTTCCCTGTCTAATAAAAATCACTCTAATACCATGTGAAAATTTCACCACTGAAATCATATTGCAGCAATTAGTTTTATTTATTTTAATTGTTAGTTAAATTAGTAGTTTATGTCTACAGAAACAACAAAATAAGCACACTACAATCTTCATAAATACTGCGAAAAATAATATCGTTGGATGAGAAATATGCTAGCACACACACAATAAATTTGACACAGTTATTTTTGGACAAATGTCCCCAGGAAAAACCTAACTTGGGAAAATCGATGCAACATCTTAGGGTTTTTATCTAAGTACAATCTGGATGCCGCAAACTGGAAATCCTGTAGAGAAAATACTAACAAAAATTATATGAGGGAAATTACCATCACTCTGAGCAATCCCAGCACTGTCTGACCTCTAAAAATATAGTCGTCCAACTGGACCTGCGCAGGCTCTACGTCACTTTGGAGTTTCATGTCACACGTGTTGCCTGAATCAACTGCCAATCTAGCCATCATGTCTGTTGTTGACTGGGAAAATACTTCTTCGTCCCTCTAAAAATGTCTTCTCCTCAAGAAAAATCGCACTGCCCTTTTTGAGGCTTATGTGCTACCTCTGCTCAACCTCCTAAAGAAAATCGCAGCCTCTCTGCAAAGTACTCACCGGATCTGGAAAAGCTTCCTCTAGCTTCACTATCCCTGCCCCTCTTTGTCTTTGTTTCCCTTCTCTGGCTCGAACTCTTCTGACAACCGTTGCTGCTCTTTGGAAAAATCGAACTCTCTAAGGAAATCGATTTCAAGTATATGTTCTCCATCTACCCATCAACTTCTTCTTATAATCTTTTGTTGGGCTCTAACAGCCAAGATTAAAATGTAATCAAGGGTTAAGATCATATTTTGGTCGATCCATGTGAGTTTCTAGATGATTCACACCTTATCTTAATTAATACTTATTAATTAACCCATTTTCCTAAGTTTAGACTTAGGAAATATTTAAAAATATACTAATAATCTAATTGAGACACTTCTAGGTGGAATTTCCATAAACAATTTTTGGGTTATGGAGAACTCCTGTGTCTTAGCCCCTCCAAAAATTTTCGAGACTAGAATGTCTCCAATGCTACAAAAACTAACAAGAAGAAGGGATTGAAGGTCTAGAAGAAGAAAGGAAGGACGAAAATCTTTTGTTTGAGACCTATCGCTCTCACACATGCAAAGGATTAGGGTTTTTGCAACTTCCAAGAAGGGTTGAAATTGCATATTCGAGTTACAGGAAATTAGGTTGTAGCTTGATGCTGGAGGAAGAGCGAGTTTACTATTTGGACCTCATTGAATTTGAAGTGACTTGTCTTGCTCAAGGAAGAGTGTTGGAAGAGCTTGTCTTAGGGTTTTCACTGCAACAGTTGCAAGGTCGAAGTTGCCGGTCGAGTTCTAGTATTGAAGCTGGCAGGTCGAAATTGTTGTTTGAAGCTGGTTGGTGCAAATTCAAGGAAGGACTCGTTGGCAGGCTGACTTAGTACTTGGAGGAGGACTTGGTCTAGGGTTTGGGTCTTTGTTGTCTCATTTGAAGCAAATTCTATAAGAAGAGAAGGGTTTTATGGGTTTTGCCTTGGTTGAGAGCCTAAATTTTGTGTCCTGTGTTGTTACTGTTTCTATTCTTGATATTTTTTTGATGGAAAAATCTAAATAAGGAACACAAGAAGACTAACTAAGTTCACAATCAAATATTAAGGTTAAGGAAAATTAGAATTAATAACCACCTTACTGCATTTTCCAACATGGTATCAGAGCTAATGTGAATAAGAGAAGGCAACCGGAAGGACACAAAAAAAGGTTGATTGTCAAGGGGAATCATTTGTGAAAGGGCACAAGAAAAGAAGTAGAAGACCTACTGATCTAGAAGGAAGGATTCTACATTGAAGAAGATCAAGTCTACATCAAGCTCTCATCAAAGGAAGGCTTGAGAGGAAGATTACAAGTTGTTGATCTCTCTTATAAAGAGATTTATTTGGAAGGCACATTTGAAGGAAGCTTCAAGGGATCTTGGTATCATTCATCACTCTTGGAAGTTGTTGGTGGAGGAATCTTATGAAACATCTTTCAAGGACATTATTAAAGGCTCTTCAAAGATCTCTAAGGCATCAAGGAAGTTGGATACATCATCAAGAAAGAGAAGAATCTTGGTTATCAAGTAAGTATCATATTATTACGCTATGTCTTAATTTGTAGGACATATGAGTTCTTTCTGCAAGGAGAGAAATAATATTGTTGGCGCATCAAATTCCCTAGCCTGGAAGAAAATGATTGACCTAACACTTATAGAACATGAGTTAATGGAGTATGTTACTGTTAAAATCACTGAACCTAGCAAAGACGGGACTCAAGATCTAGTAAAGTACAAGAAAGGGGAAGTAAGGGCACAAAGCAGCATTGTTGAATCCATTAAAGATCCTTTTGTTCCATTTGTTGCAAATTTGAAAACTTCCAAGGCTATGTATGACAAGCTAGTGAACTTGTGCTTTGTAAGTACATCAGGCCAAAATATGTCTTTGTGGAATAAATGATACAAGATGAAGAGATCAAAGGATGAAGACATGGCATGAGGAGGCCCAGTAAACCAATGAAAAGTCATACCTTTGGGTTCAAGAAACCCACCTTAAAGCATGCAATCACAATAGATGGGAGAGGGACCACAATGTTGGCTTGGGTATCGAAGAAAATGGTAGATTGAGCTATTTGGTGGGTACAGGGTACTGCTTGCTGCCCACTGAGGATCATTTTGGAGAAAAAAATCTCCTAGGGATATCACCCACAAAGTGGTGGGTAACAATCACAAGAATTGAAATTACAAAATCCATATCATTCACAATTTCAACAATAATGTAAACAACAATAATATAAGGCTAATGTCGTGGAAAGATTTCTTTTGCACTATGTAAATAAAAAAGGATTAATAGGAAAAAAATTCAATGGGTAAACGATGTATTGAAAAAATCCATCTAGGGAATAAATTACAAAGTCTAAAGGAGTATGATCATTAACTACAAAGACAATTATTCACTCGGATACTAGACAAGCGATCCTGGTGGCTCCAGAGAGACACACAGGACAAAGAAGGTTTATGAACGCTCAAAAATCAAAGTGTGCAGAATGATGTCGACCCAGAACCAGAGCATAGATCTCATTGTCCTGATTCCAACAGTACGAACAACACTCCAATCTGAATTCAGATGATGGAGTTATCGCAAAAAGAGATTGCCTTGGTTCCTTTGAAAAAGGAGGCATTTCCTCAAAAAAATGGGTTTTTAAGCCTTATAAGACAAATCACAATCGGAGGGTCCAAAAGGGCGGACTTAAGGTCGAGCCTTTAGAACCCCCGATCGGTGATCTCCGATATATCAGGTCAGAGGAAGACAAGCATGCGATATCAAGGACTTAAGTCGATGGTCGGCATCGGTGTTGGCGGATGCCAAAGGTAGGACCCATGGGCTATAGCGATGCGATATGCGACAACAATCAGTGACGTGCGTCTCAGCTGCTGGGTCAGAAAACAGATCAACGGCCAAGATTAAATTAGCGGTCATGAGATCAACGATCCCAGATAGTAAGGGGCGATGCGATAGCGACATGCGATGCAATCTAGACCGTCCGATCAAGGAACAAATCAACAATCCAAATCTAATCGACATATCAGTGATCGACGGATCGGCATATCGACGATCGGTAGATTGGTGTATCGGCGATCGACGATCCCCCGATAAACAAGACCATGACATCAACGATAGCGATTTGCGATAAAGGGCTGAACCCAATGAATTTATGGACCTGATTTGATGAAATTTGAAGTCCAATTTATTGGATTTTTCAATGTTTTCTGTGTATTGTCTGTTTTAATAGAAAAAAGGATATTTCGAGGTTTTGTTGCGCCCGTCGATCCTTCTATGCAAACAACTTTTATTCTAAACAACAGACCTCTGATTTTTAAGCAGCCTTGTCAGAGAAACGTGTTATAAAACATGATGAGTGATAGAGAGCCGGGGCTGAAGAGGGTGCCCGAGAGCCTGCATGACAGAGAGCCCGAGAGCCTATGTGCCAGAGAGGCGAGGTAGGGGAGAGAGCCCGAGAGCCTACGTGCTAGAGTGCCCGAGAGCCTGAAGTTCCAGAGAGCTAATGAGGAGGCTGCGCCCGATGGAGAGCTACAGCACGAGAGGGCCAGATAGTCAGAGATAGCTGGACAGTGTCGCGGTTTACTCAGGGAAGCTTGAAAGCCAGAGCGCTGAGAGCTACAGAGCCACAGAGCATGAATGAAGCAATGCGAGAAGGTGAGCCAAAGAACCAGAAGATCAGGCAGAGCCGCAAAGCTACAGTGACATAGCCAGAGCATTATAAAGCCAGATAGCCAAAGAGTTATAGAGCCCGAGAGTCCCGAGCAGTCTTTTTCTTGTATGATCGATGCTGTGAGATCGAAGCAAGCTTCAGCACATTGACAGCTTCTATTTCAGATGCCCGGATTGTGACAAAGCCAGAAAATGATCGACGCAAGGATAACCAAAGTCCAGATTGGTAATAGGCCCTGCCCGCGCATCGACAATGTGAACAATGTTATTCATCGTGGATTTTTTTTCACTAAAGATATGAACATCCACTTCTTTAGATGGCTTTGTTGTGAGGTATATGATTATTTATACGTTATGCTACATGGATCCTTGATTGATTTTGAGGCAGGGTCTTATTTATTACATGTTGTCATGATTCCTTGCTTGATTTGATGCAGAATATTTTATGTGATGTACTTGCTGTCATAACTCTTCATGTTATGTTTTGAGATCCCTTGTTGTATGTTGTTGGGATACTCTTGTTGTCATCATGCATGTTTTGTTTTGAAATCCTTTTGGTGCCATGTTGGCGAGATGTTCATCATGCATGTTTTTGTGTCATACTTATAGGAGTCTTTTGATTGAGATTTTCAGTTGTGGAACATCTCTTAGAGCCACTCCTGCATGAGGGAATTTTTTCTTGTATGATCACGACATCATCTCTTATGTACATCACCTTTATTGACAACACTTAATGCAACAGCCTACACCATCTTGACACCGGGGCCCAGAGATGTAGTCCCTCCTGGACGAACTCCGTTATCAATGCTTATGTTTTCATGTGTTGATGATTGTTATGTTCCTCTTCTTTTCCGCATACAGATGTATTGATTAATGTTCTTTTAAAATGAAATTTAACACATCACGAAAGTAAAAGGTCTTGGAAGGGTCCTTCGTCAGACCCGGACCTGGATCAAGTGGTATCGGAGCGGTCTTTGCGTTGATGTGAATTGCAGTGTGAACAATGACATAGGATGAAAGAGCGATGTATGAGACCATGGTCAACATTTCCAAAAGAGTGGAAATCGTGTATGAAACTCTACAGAAAGAGACAAAGGAAAAGGAGCAGTTGCAGCTTTAGTTGCAAGCCATGGAAGAGGCCATGAAAGAATTGAAGCAAAACAAACATAATCTTCAAACAGAGAATGATGAAATGAAGATGCATCTACATGAAGAGAAAGAGGAGAAACAAAGTTTGCTACGACAACTGCAAGCAAAGGACAAGGCCTTGGAAAAGCTGCAGCGAGACCCATGTGAGGTAAAAAATAGTTCTCCATCTTCATGTATGTTTCCCGATGATGATTTCATTGTTTTTGAAAATCATACCACAAGAATTGGCTCCAAACTACTGAAGAGAATGGGGTATGAAGGAAAAGGCTTGGGCGTTAATGGCCAAGGCATAGTCAACCCCATCAAAGTAGAGGAATTACCCCGGTAGCTAGGACTTGGGTATGCCAGAAAGGAAGTTGGGAAATGCGTTGAGACAGTTAGCGAACCACTAACAACGGATGATGAAAAACCCTCATCAGATCTTTCCAAATCGAAAGAAGAGGTAAAAGATGTTGATTTCCTTTCAGCTTCATCTCCTCATAGTATGATGTCTATTGGAGATTTGGAGATCCCAACTACAGGGAAAAACATGAGGCTCCTTACAAGGATGAGGCACGAGGAGAAAGAAGAAATTGGTGCTAATAACCAAGGCATAACTCAACCTTTGGAGGTTGTGCATGAACATTGATTTGCAGGCTCGAGATACACTAAAGGAGAGTACTCAAAGGTGTCAGAGTCATCCGAGACATCGTCGAGGAAAGAGAATGATTGGAAAACATCCCCATCATCCCATGGCAGTTTCTATTCCAGGGAGAGAGCTGAGGCAAGCTCTCATCGCCATACTGACATCAGAGACAACAAGGGAAAGTATAACCATTTTCGATCTTCGAATGTTCATTTTGATTATGATCATGTTGTTAATAATGAACGAAGATCAAGGCATCGAAAAACATGTACCTTTTGTGGTTTACCTAACCATACCTTTTCAAGTGTTGGAAAATAATGACAGCACTCATGAGGCGTGAAAGACCCTATCAACAACATGAAAAGAAACAGGTTAAGCAGATATGGGGGAAGAAAGCCCACTGCAATCATTGCGACAGAAATGGCCATCAAAGAGCCACTTGCTGGAAGCTCCATCCAGAGTAGCACCCTAAAGACAAAACGTCGGTGCATGAACCAAGAAGAGCAGTTGTTCGACAAGCAAAACCACCTCAAGAAGGTGACCCATTCACATTGATAAGTGAAAAGTGGTTTCTAGACATGTTGTTGTTTCATGGTCATTCTTTTGTAAATCATTTGTTGCATTTTAAAATGTAAAAGTGATGATGTGTTTCCATCACTTGTTCAACATGATGTTTGGTCATGTTTTGATTCGTATTTTACACTTCGAAAGTGATGTTATGTTTCCATCACTTGTCGAAACAATAGTGTTTGGCCTTATGTATGTAAATCGTGTGTTGCAGTGATGATATGTTTTCCATCACTTTTTGAAGCAACAATGATATGTTAGCCTTGTTGTCATAGCTGGGGTATTATGTCCATCTTGTTGTAAACTTGACCACCGAGTATACGTTATAAACTCGTGGCAAGTGTGGGATGTTTGGGTCATTAGTTGGTCATGTCAATTAAGCATGTAACTTGCAAAAACAATGTACTACAGGATGCAGAGGTAGCAGGTGTCAGTTCATCGCTTAAGGCTACGAAGAACAAAGGTGAAGGAGATGGAAGCGAGACCTTTTTCAGGATGCTTGTGATGCAGATAGGGTACAGAGAAAGTTCCAGATTATTTTTCATGCTTTTGGAGGACCAAAATCTCCTCGGTGGGGAGGATTGATCCAGGTGGCTCCAGAGAGATACATAGGACAAAGAAGGTTTATGAACGCTAAAAAATCAAAGTGTGTAGAATGATGTTGACCCAGGACCAAAGCGTAGATCTCGTAGTCCTGATTCCAACGGTATGAACAACACTTCAATCCAAGTCTGAATGATGGAGTTATCGCGAAAAGAGATTACCTTGGTTCCTTTGAAAAAGGAGGCATTTCCTCCAAAAAATGGGTTTTTAAGCCTTATAAGGCAAATCTTAATCGGAGGGCCCAAAAGGGCAGACTTAAGGCTGGGTCTTTAGAACCCCCGATCAGTGATCTCCGGTATATTGGGTCGGAGGAAGACAGGCATGCAATATCGGGGACTTAAGTCGACGATCGGCATTGGATATCGGCGTCGGTGGATGCCAAAGGTAGGACCCCTGGGCCGTAGCGATGCGATATGCGATAGCGATCATCAGTGCACAATCTCAGTCGTTGGGTCGGAAAACAGATCAACATCCAGGATTAAATCGGCGGTCGGGAGATCGGCGATCCTAAATACCAAGGGGCGATGCGATAGCGACATGCGATGCAATCTAGACCATCCGATCAAGGAACAAATCAATGGTCCAAATCTAATCGGAATATCGGCGATTGGCGGATCGACGTATTGGCGATCAACGATCCCCCGATAAACAGGACCATTGACATCAGCGATAGCGATTTGCGATAAAGGGCCAGACCCGATGAGTTTATGGACCCAATTTAATGAAATTTGAAGTCTATTTTATCGGATTTTTCAATGTTTTCTGTGTATTGTCTATTCTAACAAAAAAAAAAGGCTATTCCGAGGTTTTTTTGTGCCTTCCAATCCTTCTATGCAAACGAATTCTATTCTAAACAACAGACCTCCAATTTTTAAGCGGCCTTGTCACAGAAACGTGTTATAAAACACGATGAGTGACAAAGAGCCGAGGCTGAAGAGGATGCCCAAGAGCCTGAATGCCAGAGAGCCGAGGCAAGGGAGAGAGCCTGAGTGCCGAGATCCTAAAGTGCCAGAGAGCCAATGAGGAGGCTGCGCCCGATGGAGAGCCACAGCACGAGAGGGCCAGATAGCCAAAGATAGCTGGACAGTGCTACGGGTTTACTCAGGGAAGCTTGAAAGCCAGAGCGCCGAGAGACGCAGAGCCATAGAGCGTGAATGAGGCAACGCGAGAAGGTGAGCCAAAGAACCGGAAGGTTAGGCAAAGCCGTAGCGCTGCAGTGACATAGCCAGAGCGCTATAAAGGCAGCTAGCCAGAGAGCTAAAGAGCTCGAGAGTCCAGAGCAGTATTTTTCTTGTATGATCGATGCTATGAGATCGAAGCAAGCTTCAGCACATTGAAATCTTCTGTTTCAGATGCCCAGATTGTGGCAAAGCCAGAAAACGATCGATGCAAGGGGAGCCAAAGTCCATATTGGTAATGGGCCCTGCCCGTGCATCAACAATGTGAACAATGTTATTCAACGTGGATTGTTTTCGCTAAAGATATGAACATCCACTTCTTTAGATGGTTTTGTTGTGAGGTATATGATTCTTTATACATTATGCTGCACGGATCCTTGATTGATTTTGAGGCAGGATCTTATTTATTACATGTTGTCATGATTCCTTGCTTGATTTGATGTGGATTCTTTTATGTGATGTACTTGTTGTCATAACTCTTCATCTTATGTTTTGAGATCCCTTGCTGTATGTTTGGGATACTCTTGTTGTTGTCATGCATGTTTTGTTTTGAAATCCCTTTGGTGCCATGTTGGCGGGATGTTCATCATGCATGTTTTTGTGTTATACTGATAAGAGTCTTTTGATTGAGAGTTTCAGTTGTGGAACATCTCTTAGAGCCACTCATGTGTGAGGGCACTTTTCCTTGTATGATCACAACATCATCTCTTTTGTACATCACCTTTATTGACAACACTTAATGCAGCGGCCTACACCATCTTGACACTGGGGCCTGGAGATGTAGTCCCTCCTGGATGAACTCTGTTATCAACGCTTATGTTTTCATGTGTTGATGATTGTTTTGTTCCTCTTCTTTTCCGCATACAGATGTATTCATTAATGTTCTTTTAAAATGCAATTTAACACATCACAAAAGTAAAATGTCTTGGAAGGTTCCTTCTTCACACCCAGACCTGGATCAACAAGAAAAGTCCATAGCAACAACTCTAAATATCTAATTAAATGAAAAGATAGTTGTTCACCCAAAACACGAAACAATAATAATGTATACTAATAACTCTAAAACACCAATGGTATAATGAAGACACGTGTGGAAAGCTAAAATTATGAATAACTATGTGAAAAGGTTGAAGTTATCGACCTCCAGTGACGACCCTCGTAGAATGTTACTAATCTATCTTCCATACTCCATAACATGTTTAGTATAGGGAAATTCCATGCACATGTTATTAGTCTCATCTATTTTTACACAAACAATTTCAAAATTTGCAATTAATTGAGATATTCTTTCTTATATTGGTGTTAACAATCTACATATTCATGTCATCACAAAATATATTATCGAGTGGAGGAGAGCAAAATAACACCACAAATTTCACTACAACACTAAACATAATATGGGGAAAATAACAGGGATATATAAGCAACGAGTATATAAGGTTTATTACCATGAAGAGCATTAATGCAACATTGACTTGCAATTTGAATATAACTTACAAGTGGTGAAGAGAATGCCCTTGCTAAATTCTTATTATTGTTATTATTATTTAGTCAAAACTCTAACTACATAGAATTAGTTCATGAAGGAACTAGTTTCCTTTTTATTAATAAGTTTTCCTACTTACATACTCAATAATAGGTTGTCCTTCAAGAAGATGACTACTATAGTGGCCTTGGGATTAGGGCGAGCCATGCTCGCCAATCTGACCATTGCCTAGACTTGCTATACCAAAGCATTCTACTATGCTAGGAATCTAAGCAATATCATTATTTTAATAGGAGTTTGAATTTGAAGAAATTATGAAGACTAAAAAAGTATCATCAACCTTGATTGTGTCTATATTTGTACTGGGTCTTATTTGTGATATAATCTATTATAAGGATCTTTATTTCCTTTCAATAATGTTGATGAAAAAAGGAAAATCGTCACTTCTAGGAGAGTCATATTTTGGTGGACATTCACATGTGGGCTATGATTTGTAGTCTCATGTCTCATTTTTTTATTGAAGGTGTTTTCATTTTCAATCTAGTTCATTGATGTTATATTTATCCATTTTTTTCTTGCAAGAGTTCCATAAGGCGGCCCTTACTGTCATGTGTTCTTGTATCATGTTTAGCAAAGTATTCTTTGTTATAAAATGAATAACTTGCAAAGTTCAAATATCTAATGTAATAATTTTTTCACCATGTGTTTAAGCTACTTCTCAAGATCTTAGGTTGATTGTAATATGCCCATGTCCAAGTTCAATCATTATACATAACTTTAAATTTAAACATATAAGAGTGAATGCACATGCCACACATATAAGATTAAATTCAAACCATAATATGGGTTTCTTAACCTTTTCTCAAACTAATTTTATGGTGCAAATGATAATTTTTATCACTGAAATGTAAGTTCAATTTAAGTTGCACATACAATTTTAATAATGTCCCTCTAAAACCCTAATGGCTCTTAAGCTTTCCATATCAATGTTCTTGAGATCTTAAATCCTAGAGTGATAAGCATTGAAACTCCATTCTTATGAAGTATACACATTTTTATTTTTCTTAATACCACTTATAAATTTTAAATGATCATGATTTACTAGGTTTTAAAATCCAAATCACAATTTACAAGCATACATTTCTTCCTTACTAGTATCCACTTAGTGCTTCAAAGCATGCAAAAGTGTTAAAACTGGCATCTATGGACAAATTCCACTTTAGACTGCTCATTTGATGGAGATGATGATTGCATTAAATTCCTCTTTTCAATAGGACCAAAATAGACTTAAAGATCATCAAATTTGGACAAAGCAAAAATGTGTTTTTGAATTTATGCCCACACATGTAAATTGTTCAGGTCAGCCACATCATCATTTAAGGTCATGAAGCCCAATAGACATGTCTCTTCACCCTCAACTACTTGTATAAATTTAAGTGTCCTCTCACCTCATTTGATATTATCATCACTCACACATTCTTCTCTCTCCTTCTCTCATTTGTTCATACAATAATTGGGCATTCTCTTTTTCTCATAGGTGTGTGGCAAGGAAGACAACGCTGAAATTTTCATAATTTTTTGCAATTTGACGAAAGCTATACATACATGTAATACGATATTTTGGCCTAGCATATGCCAAATAAAAGGCGGAGTATCGTGGCCTGTGGGAGGAATCGAGAGCGCAACCTCTGTTTTGTTGGGAAAAAGGAGACAACATTCATCCGAATGAAGGGGTTGCGTCGAGTGTTAGATGTGATCTCCCCAATCAAGGAGAAGTTTTGAGTGTTATATGTCCTTTGATGTCCCGAGCCAAGCGTTAGAGGTGATGTGTTGAGCGAAGGAGAAGTCGCAAGTGTAAGATGTTCCGAGATGTTCAACAAATAAATAAATACCAAGGTGTTCAACAAATAAATACCTCCCAAGACAGTCTCTCCTGGAGTAGTACCTCCCGAGGCAATCCCTACCGCATCCCCTCACCGCCTGCTATCTGTATGGATGATGATTATGGTCATGGAAAGAGCCTGTCAGGGTTGTTTTTGTTACTGAAGTAAACGAGATGGATTGTATTAGTGGGTTCATGATGGAATGTTGAGAAAAAAATTTGAAGGTTTTGGGGGACAATTATTTTCTTGGACAGGAATTTCTACTGAATCTCTAGGCCAGTTACCACAGTTTGGGAGTTAAATCTGTAAGCCTGTCATTTGAGCTTGATTTCACGGTGAATTGCACCAACTGTTTCCATGACTGGGGAGCTATCTGAAATACATAGACTGTGATTGTAGCCTTTCTCATCCATCTGGAATTGTGTTTTATTTGAAGTGTTTGGAGCTCCTAAAGCAATCGAGGTGAGCCTGGCATATATTAGAGAAGGGTTTGTTTACCGACGTCGAATGTGGACAAGCATTCCAGATATTTTTACTGGTTTTCATTTTGGGGGCTAAAGAAAAGTATTCTTGTGCTTTAGATAATTATTAGGGTTTCGTTGTTTTCGGTCGAGTAAGGTTTTGTTGACTAGAATTCTAGCATATGGTGGAGAAGGTTTTGTTTACGGACATTAAGCATGGAGAAGTATTCCAGGTGTTCTAACAAGCTTTCATTTAGAGACATTCAACAAAAAGTCGTCTGACTATGTTCTTACTTATCACTAGTATTATAACTAACATAACCCATAATCTTTGATTGAAATCTTATGATCCAATTTGAGAGCAAGAAATAGAGATAATGTGTTGTCTATGATTCCAACAAGCTAATAGAATTTTGCAAAGGCTCAAATAGAAAAAGATTACCTCCCTCTTGCACAAATTTGTCTCGTTCTTCTTATAGTCAACCATGTTTCTTTTGATTCATTTCCTTTTACAATTGCTTGGCACTCAGAAGCATGCTCGAAGTTCCTCTACTTCCTTTCTCTTCCAATGCATTCTTCAATCGCTCGGAAAATCTCCATATTTCCCAGTGCTTTATAGTTAAAAGCCTCAGGTTGTGTTACAATTACCAAAACCACTTATAAGTTTTAAATCTCATTTAATAGTTATTATTAAGCCCCATAATGTTGCAGACTAATGCTTTCCCTTCAACCAAATCTAAAAGAAAACTTGAGTGTTGACCATTTCATGAATTAATAAGGAGAAACGCATATTTAGGTTATGACTTGTAAAACATCATAGTATGGTTACCCAGATACTATGAGGCATTGCAAAACCCTCTTGCACAACTTCTGACACTTGACAACAAGCATTACACTTGAACACTATGTCTCATTTAATGAGGAATGAACTTGCAAGTATAACCCTTAGCCTCTAGTGCATAGACAATATCCTATAAACGAAAATCAAGGCCTCGCTCCAAACATGCAAAAGAGAATGAATGGAAAGGAGGAAAAAGCAAGGCAGAAAACATACACCAGATGTCGAATATCATGTACATGAAAGCTGGACTCCAGGACATATGACACTTGCAAACATAGATTATATGCTAAACATTTGGCCACATAAAGCATCATAAACTCTTTTTTCTTCAACATCAGACTTTGCAGTAGAATGTCGTTCATTGAGAACTAAAAGTTCATAACACCCGAGGAATATAAGTCAGTGAGCTCTCACCCAAGTTACCCAACAAGATGAGAAAAAGTCACGTGTTATAACTATGAAGTAAGTAGAGTGGATAATTGTTGTAAGGTCTAGCTTGTCTAATTTGATATCATCCAACTTAACAGGAGATATATAAGTTGAGTGAACCGCTACAATAACTTCCAACATTTTATCATATCCAAACATGAGAAAAGGAATCAGGATAAGCCCAACGGATTTCAAAGCCCTTTCCAGCTATGGATGTGTCTCTAATGATTTTTTCTCCTTCTAGAAAGGGATTCCGACAAAGGCCCAGTCATCTCATAGAAAAAAAAACTTTGCCTCATCAACAAGAAGATAACTCAAAACCACTTTTGAGCCTTACGTATTCAGAGAAAACTTAACGGTACACTTTGGGTTCAAATATTCAAATTGTATATGAAATGAGTGAAAATGTATTGTATTTGAAATGAGTGAAAAAGGAAACTACCAATACACCATCATGACTTTGAGATGAGTGTAAAGATTTAAGATTACATTAAATAGGAGACAATACACTTAGATATATGAACAATGGGAACTACTTCCTTGCCATTTTTCTATGTATTACTGTACAACTGGCCCACGCACTTTCTCTGATCTCTCTCTAGCTTTGCCCTTGAGCAATTTATACTTGTAAGGAAATGCAAAATACAGACATGGTACTGAGAATTAGATATAACTACAAAAAGTTTGAAAATCACTTCAATGAAGTGGTAATATAAACTCTGACCATCTAGATTTTAGAAAATTGGATCTTAATAGAAATGGAATCACTGCAAATGCCAAGTGTAGAAATCTTAATGAAAGAACAAAAAAGAAATCCAAGATAACTCTTTCAAGGTAAAATATTGTCTTTCACATATTAGCCACGTTTCCATTAGAACAACAGATGAGCTAGTCTTAAAAATCATGACCTGCCCATTGTCTTGGCTAAAGGTGATGCTAATGAAGAAACAAATAAAGATTTGGATAGTGAATATGATGTCAAGGTATTCCCGACTCTGAAGATCATTCAGAAGGGAGGGTCAAGTGTTCAAAACTATAAAGGTCCTCGTGAAGCAGAAGGTGTTGTGAAGTACTTGAAAAAGTAGGTTGGGCCTGCATCTGTGGAAATCAGATCTTCAGAAGAGACCACTAGCCTTATTGGTGACAAGAAAGTATTTATAGTTGGAGTGTTCTCAAACTTTGAGGGCCAGGAATATACCAATTTCAATATTGTTACAGAGACATTACGTTCAGATTATGATTTTGGTCATACATCTGATACTCTGATCCTTCCTTTGAAGGATTCTACAATAAACCTATCATTTGTTCGGTTGTTTAATCCTTTTGATGAGTGATATTCTGACTCTCAGGATTTCAATGTTGATTCATTAGAGAAGTTTGTCAAAGAAGCTAGTATGCCCCTTGTAGCAGTTTTGACTAAGGACCCTGACAGTCATAGTCATCCTCACGTAATCAAAATCTTCAACAGCCCAGATGCCAAGGCCTTGTTTTTTTTTAATTTTACTGCAGATAGTGCAGAGGAATTCAGAGCTACATATCAAGAGTTAGCAAAATCTCATAGAGGAAAAGGATTGAAATTTCTCCTTGTTGATCTTGATGCTAGTCAAGGTGCTCTATAGGTGTTAATATGCACACTGTCAATATTACTTGTTTGTTTCCTTTACAGGGTTGAAATTTCTATTTGCACGGGAGTTGAATACCACATCAATGTTGTTTTACGGTGCAAATAAATAAAAGCACAAAGAAGTTGAAAATATCATATTGAATGGCATAACAGGAATTGTGTGCCTTGGAGATATCTTGGTCGTGTTAGGACCCTCTGGGAATGGAAAAACCACTGTGCTTAGTGCATTGGGTTGAAGGCTTCAAGGCAAAATCTCTGGCAAAATCCTTTTCAACAGAAACAGTCCATAAAAGGAGAACTGGGTTTGTCACCCAGGACGATGATCTGTATCCTCATCTAACTGTCAGAGAAACACTGACATATGATGCTCTTCTCAAGCTGCCTAAAACCTTATCCAAATCATAGAAGGTAGAGCAGGCAGAGTCTGTCATAGTAGAACTGGGGTTAACCAGATGCAGAAATACTATAATTGGAGGACCTCTGCTTAGAGGAGTTTCTGGTGGCGAAAGAAAAACAATTAGCATTGGTCAAGAGATGCTGATAAATCCCAACTGCCTTCTGCTAGATGAACCAACTTCTGGTTTGGATTCAACTACTACACAAAGAATTATATCAATGTTGCAAAATCTTGCTAGAGGGAGGACTGTGATTGCCACAATACACCAACCCTCCATAGATGGGCTTGTTTGGAAATATGAACTAATTTGTTGGTGCTTTTTTTCTTTTTTCTTTCTAATCATGATCGAAGGATAAGATTGAATGGACTGTTGAGAAATCTAGGGCATCGATATCAGGTGATTTCTCTTCTTTAGATAATTGTTTGTGAATGCTTTTTACTTTCTTATATTAAGATCTTTCTTTGCTTATGTTATTAGTGTTATTTTTCATCAAACAACTACCTATGCATAAACCATAAAGAGACAAGAGACACATAATACAGGCTATCATCCAGGGACAAAACCTCTCACTCTTTGAGAGGAAAACCCGAACAAATTCTTCTTCTTAGAGAGATTCCAATTGACGAATACCATGACCAAGACCCTTGACCTATTTCCCACTCCATGGCTAAGTCACAAGATCTCTTTCACTCCTTACCTTCCATGCACAAATCAATACTTGGTCAAATTGGCTTCAAGCGAAGTTAACTTTAGCCGCTTGAACTTTTCGGCCTTCTACCACAGTCCTACAATTCTTGGTCCAGGATTACTTCTGCAATTCCCGTGTGTGAACTGATTTAAAACACTTGGAGACCCTTCCTTCTTCGCTTGACTTGGAAATTCCTCCTTGAGGCTTCGACTAGCAAGAATGATGCTTGACAACTTCCTTAAAGGCTTCTCTAGAGATTGTTATATACCTACTGCAGAAACCTTGTTTTTCTGCCACACATGTGAGGAGAAATTGTTGGAAATACTGAGAGGGGGTTGAATCAATATTTCTTTTACAATTGTTATTTCACCAGTTTTAGATTACTGATAAACTGAACACAGAATGAACAATACAAAATAAATAATTCTATTAATTAGATATATTGAGGACTCCAATCCTCTTTCTACAATAAATCGAGTACAACAATGTTTAGGGCTCCAACCCTAGATGATCATAGATCACTAGATCATCAGTGTTGCCATCGATCTATATTCAACGCACTCCTGCTAAAGCACTTATTTTTTCTACAGGTCCGAGCTCTTTGAGATTTTGTCCACATGTTCCGATATGCTACTTTTTTGAAGTTGCTACTAATCGAAAAATTCGAGGATATTGTTGTTCAAATGATTCGATGCTCTAGCTTTGTATTATCCTCGCTTTTCCTTTTTTTATATTTCTCCTGCAATCGATAATCTCCAACTAGTGCCATTAGCTGAGTTTGATAGGCGAATTTGAGTAGAATGGAAGAATTTGAAATTCCTTTACATTATATAGTTGTTGTCCATAGGCTCTATGAAAAGGTGAAAGTTGAAATTAGAACTTCAACAGGCATTTCAGAAAGCTTTAGAAGTGACATCGGAGTCAAGCAAGGTTGCCCTTTATCCCCTACTCTTTTTGGTTTATATATTGATAAATTGGAAGAGTGGCTAAATCCGTAAGGTGGGGATGGTGTTCAGTTGGGGGAGTTTGTGATAAAGCTTCTTTTATATGTTGATGGCCTTGTATTGATTGCTAAATCAACCCAGGGATTGCAGATGCCCTTATATGCCCTTGAGCATTTTTGTAAAAAAATGAGGACGCAAGTCAATATTAGCAAGACCATAATAATGATTTTCTCAAATAAAAAGACGCAGAGCTAGCATAGGTTCTTCTTTGAAAGCAACATTCTTGAAGAAGGAAATGAATACAGTGCCTCTGGATTGATTTCAACAAGACGCTCAATTGGGAGCATTCTAGAAAGAAGAGAATTTTAGGAGGGTGGAAAGCACTATATGCTCTTCAAAACAGATGTAGAGAGGCAGACTTGTGGGATTGGAAAACAATTAAAGTGATTTTTGGGCTCCTAATTTGTCCAGTGATATTATATGGGTGTGAAATGTGGGCTAGCAGCAATTTAAGAAAATCCAAAAACGCTTGATCATGAGGAAGTTTAAAATAAAAAGTTCAGTTTCTTATGAGGTAATGCTGAGTGAAACAGGAGCAATTTCCATCGAAGCAATTGCTATAGTGCGTCTCATAAGGTATCTCTAAAGAATTAAGCAAATGGGAAAAGGTAGATGGCCTAAAGTTATCTTCAATGAAGGAATGAGTGAAAGAAAGAAATCATGGATGAGATAAGACAACAAATGGATTCAAAACTGGAATATTACCTCAATGCATGTCTCGCAAATAACAAGGATTTAGAGAGTTTTGTTCTGGAGAAGTTTCGTAAGCATATATGGGGAAAAGAGTTGGGTAGAAAGAAGAAGTATTATGTTCAAGAATTCAACCCCACTTGTGATCTCCAACAAAAAGAGTACATTGGAGCTAGCATTCCATGGAGAGAAAATATTCTTATTGCTTAATCAAGAACTAACTCGCATCAACTACGGTGTGAAACAAGTCAGTGGAGAAGACATAAAGAAGCTTGGGAACAACGGTCGTGTACTTTTTGCACCTCTGGGGCAGTGGAATCGGAAAAATGTTTCATTTGGAATGTGATGCTTTCATAGACATCAAAGGTAGTTACAACAATATGTTAACATCAGTTCCTTGGCATTGTCTTTTTAGTAAGGGGATTGTTAGAAGGTTGTGTCAGCTCATCATTAATTTGAATAATAAGAGGATTGAATTAAAAAAGGCAAAAAGCAGGTAAGCTAGTGCTGCCATAGACTATATCTAGTCTCATGGATGTTAAAATTTCATTTCATTTCATTATTTATAGGGCGTATGAATGGACATCCCTAATGGGAAAGCTCACCAGGAAAGTCGACTAATGTTTTTAGTGAAGTCAATATATAATCTGTTCAACATAATTCAATGGTGGATGAGTGTTGACGTGTGTTGTGTGGGGACTGCAGGGACCACCATGAAGTTTGGGTGTTTGACCATCGAGGGGTGGGATATGAATAGGTAGGGACTGCGCTCATGAAATGGCTGAATTTTGGTCTGTTTACATGCTTTTTTATTTATTTATGTTTTATAACCCTTTCACATATATATGGCATATGTTCTCTCTATATATATACTTGATATTTAGGTCATCCTCCACAAAGGTTTTGACACCTTTCACAATTCAACAACCTTTAATTTGCCATCAACACCCTTTCATCATTGTACCCTTTTATTAATGTGCTTTAGGGTTAGGGTTTTAGGATTGTAGTAGTTTAGGGTTTTAATAAGCCATTAGGGTTTCATTGATAAAGGCTAAGGTTTGCACATTTTTAATCATGCTAGGATTTTCTTCAACGAGGGCTAGGACATTATGTAAAGCTAGGGTTTCTTGCAATTTAAGGTTTCAGGATGAGGACAAGGTTTCTTGTAGTCATCATTGTTTGACATCAACGTATTGACATCAATGATAACTTTATTCAACAAAAATTACCCAAAATAGTGTTGAACCTCCTCGCCCTTCTTGCTCTTCACTTCGCTAGTTATGAGACTACTCCTTATCCTCTTCGCACTTCCTTTTCTGAATCAAACTTCAACCGAATTGCAGAAGATAAGATGTCTGAAATTTTGTCTCAGATGAAATCTGAGTTGCCTATTTATAGTAGTTTGCCTCTGTAAATGAGCCAACATGAGAGCATGTGAGCCGACATGTCCTTTGGAGAGTTTTCATTATTCCTTTTTGAAGCCGACTTGAGGAGGAGACTTTGCTTGATCTTGGAGGGCTATTTATACTTATCTACTGACTCATACAAAATGTAATATGCCCAAGAAAGGTCCTTCATACATGAGATAGACTCAAATTGACTTTTATGTCTAGATGACAAATCCTAAAGGCTCTCAATGGGAGTCATCACTAAAAATAAAATTCCTTTCTCATGAAATCCATGACACAAGCATTACAATGATAATTTTATTTTTTTTCTTTTCATCAATTACATAAAATCACAATTTAAAATTTTATTATGTAGACTAAACCTAGTTACACTTTTCAACACTCCCTCTTAACTAGGGAGGTATTCATAATGGTACTTGGTCAGTCTCAATCTGAAGAATTTCTCATAAGAAGAGTCAGATTGATAACCCATCTGTATGGCATCACATCAACTAACATTGTCACATAACAAGGCCTTGACTAACAACTCTATCTTTCCATGAGATCTAAACACAATGCTGGTGAGACCAACAATGTATAGACACCCTCATCATTGTCTCTCTTGGAACATACCCTACCTGGGTTCTCAAGGTGTGTTCCACTAGGACTATTATTATATTAGATTCTCAGTCCCCAAAGAATATCGATCCTCAACGACTACTCTTATCTTGGATGCCCTAATACATCCTCAAAGAACGTCGGATTCCAGATGTTTACCCAATCCTCCATTTTGTCTTCCCAAGTGAAGACAAGAATGATGTGTATATCTCTCCCTCTTAACGAGGGAGGACATATATATTCCAATAAAAGAATGTACTCATTCCTACGAAAGGAATGTACCTAAGCTCACTCTTGGCTTAGGAATTTCCAAGCTTCTTCCAAGTAAGAAACTTGTTTTGGGGTTCCCTCTTAATTAGGGACCTACAACATCTCCTTAGGTGGAGATGATGGGACAACCAGTTGCTTGAATAATTCCTCTTCACGATGTCATGAATTTATTTTCGTTATCTAAGAGTCTTCATGTTTGGGATTTCTACATAGGGCACCGACCATCCATCACTTTCATCCATGAGTCAGCCATGCCATCATCAAAAAGTGGTCCATCGGTCCATATTTTCCCTTCCTTCGTGCCAAGTTTATTTAAGGATATCTCATCCTACTACGTGTGCATTGGTGGTGGAAGACATTCATAGATCACTTGGCAACACTGCATAAACCCATCTAGGTATTTATTCAAAAATAAAGGAATCAACATTAAAATCAACATTACCTTTGTGATGGTATTTCATCATGACATGATCCAGGTGGATATTGGTGGCCACCTGCCAAGTCCACCTGGACCCCCACCTCAACATTTTCAGTTTCCTTAATTATAGCGCAGTTTACTATTTTTAGCAGTTTTTTGGGAACTGAACTTCCGGAGCCGTTTTGAGGCCCTAAACGACGTTTTTTGGGGAATTTTGCTCCGCAACTTTTTAGATAAAAAAAATCATCTTTCCCGTCGTAGTCCTCGGAGAGATCTTTCCAACGGGCTATCATGCGCGTAAAACGGAGATCGTATGCCAAAGTTACGACCCCGGGAAGTTGATGTACCAAATTACCCAAACG
>APFE030383008.1:0-13706 GCA_000404065.3 Pinus taeda | reverse complement strand
GAAGAAGGATGAAGAAGTATGGCCACTTATTCAAAAGTTGCAAAAGATCCCAGTTCAAACAATATTGCCAGAAATTGAAGAGGAAAGAAAAATCATATTGGAACCTGGAGCAACCATAGAAACAAGAACCCGACATCTATGAAATCGATCAATTTTAGAGTATCTCATCAAGTGGAAGAACTTACCCGCTGAAGGTTCCACATAGGAGGACAAGAATTTTATACAGAAGCATCAAGAACTACTCAAGCATTGAGGACAACACTTTTTGAAGGAGAGGGCCATGTTAGGCCCCTATACTACTAGTGTAACCCCTTATTGTTATTAGTAGAACCCACTTATTATATTGATTTACCCATGTAGTGCCCATATTGTTACTATTGTGCCCCATAGAAGCCCACTATTTTTATTATTTTGCCCTTACATTATTATTGTTATGTAGGCTCTGATTATGTTATGACCCCTTAGACTCCTATATATAGAAAGGAGGTATTTTCATTTGTATCATCGAATAATTGTTCATTTATGTAATGTAAAGGAGGTTTCCCCCTCGAAGAGGCTAAATTCTAAGGCGTTGATCTCTCTTTTCCATCTTTTCTTGAGCTGGTTTCATAACAGGTTCATAAATGTAGAAGAGGTATCACGCATTATATATACAATTTATATTTTTTCCTTTCTTTTAATACACAATAATCTATGATAAATATTACTTTCTTGATCAAGTTAGGAAGTGGTAATTAATTAGTTTTCACTTTAATTAATCTATTTTGGCAAGATGTTAGGATTCACGAACCTAAGTGTAGGAGTTGAAATTGTGAAATCAAAGTTCCAAGAATAAAAGGAAACAAGGTTGCGAAAACAAAAGTGAATGAAAGTAAACATGAAAGAATCCAAACTACCCCAATGTAACTCAAGGAAATATACTATGTTGCAAGAAAAATAATGTTATGTTATTGCTTCACAAAAGTGAAGAAATCCATTAAGAAAAACTAAAAAGGATGATCCGTGATACTAAGAGCAATGATGTTGCTATGACAAATTATTCTTCAATTCCTCAGTGTTCATTTAACCATGCTACATTGACTAATTGAGGTGCTTGATAAACAACCTAAATGGAATCATAAAGAATAATGCAAAAATAGAGCTCTCGTGTTTGTTTGATAGGAAATTATTTAGTCTACAAGAATACCTATAACTCTATAGGAAACTCTATAAATGTCATAAGTGCGATAATTGATAAAGGAAAGATGAAATATGGTAGGTTAAGCTAATTATAACTTATGGAAAATATTCCCATCACTCAAAAAATAAGAAATGTTATCTTCAAGCATCTACAAGAACATTAAACTATATCAGTATCACAATATAACAATACAAAATTATAATAGCTTCATGAAACGTGTGGAAATAAGGTAAAAAAAGTATGAGAAGGGATCCAAGGTGTCTATGGGTGGGCCCTCTCCAAGGTTCTTCCAACCCTTAAATGAAATCAACCTAAAAATACACAAAAATATTTAACTTTTGATTAATAGAAAATTGTCATTACTTTAATGAAAATTCTAAATATTATAAATTTTTTGAGGGACAATATAATTTTTTCTCTGAAAAAAACCTCCTTAACTCAATCATGTTTCCTTTCTTATAGAAAATGTGACAGAGAAACATGCTCAATAGCATGACTATTTTTCCCTAAAAGAATCCCTAGCATCATGGTAATTCTTCCATTATAAATTCTTGTGTAGCCACCATGTCATTAACTAATGATAGCTTTGATTTTTTAACAATCCTGTATATGCATATTATCAGCCAATGGGATTGGTTCCCTATCTTCATGCTAGGATGTTGCGAGGCTATTAAAGGAGCTTGTTAGTCTTCACAAACATGTCCAAATTAGGATGCTAAGATTATAAAATGTCACACAAATCATTAGTATTGCTAGATATCTTCAATGCACACTTCAACACAAAGAATGACATGTAAAATAGAAAAATCCATAATAATTTATGTTAGAAATACATATACTCCTAAGTTGTAGAGGTTATAGAGGGGCATTCAGATGCTCAATTCAAGCACCCATCATATTCCCCTACTTAAATGTTTACCATTTCTGTGTAAGTCACCTTTTGAATCTTATTGATCCCTTAGTTGTTGCTCCCTTATCTCTTTAGCAACTTGTATCAAATTCCATGTTATATACATAATTAGTTCTTCTAAACAATAAAACATAGGTGCTATACCTACTTCCTTTCATTTTCTTGGTTCTTCTTCACAATTTTTGTGTTCTATAATCCTTAGAAGGAAAGACACGTTGAATCATAGTATAATCCATTGTATACCAATTATTTCACTTATCATCTTGTAGAATGGAGTCTTATCTAAGGCATGACATAAATTCTTGGATGTGTAGAGTTTCCTCAGTTTCAAGATATATTTTATAGCCTGCCATCTTCTCTTGCATGCATATATGGATTCATCACCTAGTAGTCTAATCATGTCCTTAAAGTGCAGTATCACCTCCTTCTATTTATGCTTCCAAATTTGGAGTCCCACATGTTATTCCTCCATGAGAATGTTGTGGGTTGTAATAAATATTAGGGGGTTAGTTAACTCTTATCTTACCCATAGTGGTTTGGTCACCTCTTACCTAAATGTGTTATTCACCTCCTTATCCCTTATCTCCCCTTTCCTTAGTTAGGATGAAAAGGCTAGAAGTTGGACACCACCCACATGGGCATTTGGATCTAATGATGGTGAGATAGGAATCACCATATTATGCAAATATAATTCACATACGATTGCTTTCTTCTCCATGCAATATTTTTTCACTATCATAATGATGTCCTTGGGCGTATATAGTTGAAACCCTCCTTATTTTATTAAATAAGAAATATAGCCAAAATTTCTTTTGCATTCATTTTCCTTGTGGCAAAAGTTGTTATATTTGAAATACTCAATTTCATTCATCAGGGGGAAGGAGTTTCTAGACCTAGAATTGTGATAGTATTTAAATCTAAAATTTTTGTGTCTTTCAACTTTGACCTTTCTACAATTAATGGCTTTATGTCAAAAAATATGACATGAATAACGATGTCCATAGAACAACTCTCGGTACCTCAAAGTTGAAAATTGATGAGCTTGAGAAAATAAATTATACCTTAGTTGTCTTGTTAGATGATTTACATACATGTGTGGGGAAGTATTTGAATTTTAGCAGACTTTCCCAATTATTGAGTGCTTCTCTAAATTGTTTTCCATTTATCTTCATCGTATCTTCCTTGTAATTCCTCTGCATAGATTTAAACGCCTTCAAGTCTTGTGGAACTGATATTGGCCTTTCCTTTAAAATTTTTCGTGTCTCATGTTATCCAAGACCTACCTTGTTTGTTGGATATCTTTGACTGCTCATAATGTGTTATGTCCCTATCATACTAATGTATCCCATAGATTACTTTTGTTATACCCCATAGAATCCCACTATTGTTATTTTTGTGCACTTACATTATTATTTTTTTGTAGTCCCTAATTATATATTGACCATTTATACTCGTATATATACCAAGTAGGTATCATCATTTGAGTCATCTAAGAGTTTTTCATTTAATTGATCTAAAATGAGATTGAAACTTTCCCCCTCAAAGTGGACTATTATCTAGTCATTCATCTATATTTTATTATTTTTCTACGTTCTTTTGATATTGATACATTATATTTGGTATCATATCTCTTGATTCTAGGGTTTTTCTCCTTCAAACGAGTCATTGTGGTGTTTTCACTCTAAATATCTTGTATGAAGCTTTAAACCATGAAATTTTTATCATGCGGAGGAAAAATATTGAGGAGCATGTGGTTAAATTATATGGTTCGTAGTCTTTCTACAACTGAAAATATTTATTCAATGTTTTTTCCTTCTATTTGTTCATAACCCTTGTCGACCAATATTTCTTCGTTTCTTAGAACTTGTCCTTCCTCATTTATCTTATTCTTGAACACAAGTTTCAAGCTGATAAAATTGTTATCATTAAGGTTTGGAAGAAGCTCCCAAGTGCCATTACTCTCAATTTCTTTGAATTCTTCATTCATTTATTTCACCGAAAACTTGTCTTGACTATCCTAACACATATTTTTCCCCTCAATTTGTGGGAGTATGGAAATATTTCTATTCTTGATGAATTTCCTTCGATTTTTGACACTAATCCTTTGATCAACAATTATAGGACATTTTGAGTGTTTAATTTGTACTTACCTTGATGGGCTCTAGTTCCTTTGTGCAATATATTCTTCCTCATCATCTTCTTTAGCTTCCTCTTCTTCTTGACTGCATATCTAAGAGCCGAGTCCTCTGTATCATCTCACTTCTCATTTTCTTTTGACTTCAATGTATGAGGTAGTGTTTCATGAATTACAACATCGATCCAATAATCAACCCTTTTTTTCTTCTTGTTAAAGCACTTTTAGTGTTTTCTCTTAACTAATAAAATATCCAAGGAATATACCCTCATATGCTCAAGAGTCAAAACTTCTAAGGTATTTATCATTTATATTGATAAATCATGTACTCCCAAATACCTTGAAATGTTTTACAGATGTTAGTCATGCTTTCTGTTGTTCATAAGGGATTTTTATTGTTGTTAGGCCTCAGCTATATTCTATTTTCTATGTAAAAAATTACTTGAGATATTTTTCCCCAAAAGGTGTGTGTAACCTTCCCTTCATCAGTAATTTATCTTACCATCTCCTAAATGGTTTTCATTTTCCTTTCAACCACCCCATTTTTTTGTGGTGTTCTTTCTACTAAGTACTTACTCCTTATGCCATGTTTTTAAAATAAATATTAAAAATCTTTTGATATGAGTTCTCGTCCCCAATCAGATCTTGGGAATTTAATCCTAAGCTCCTTCTCATTTTCAATGTAAGCCTTGAATATTTCAAACTTGTTCATGCCATCTAGATTTTCCATCTTCAAGTAGTCCTAGTAAAATCATCAATAAAAAAAAACGTTTCTTTGTCCTCTTTGGATATTTCTTCTTATGGGAACACATATATCAATGTGAACCAACTCCAAATGTTTAGAAGGTGAGAGATCCTGTATTTTGAACCATTTCCTTGTTTTTTTTCCAAATTGACAAGTGTTGCAAATTGGACTGTCAAGATTTAATAGTGTTGGTATGCCTCTTACTATCCTTAACTTACTAATATTGAATATATTATTTAAATTTACATGCCTCAAAATTATGATCCATAGCCACATTTGATGTGTTTATCTCTACTAGAAATTAACTCTATAACCATCAAATAGAGACACATTGTTTCGAGTCCTAATATCCATTATTTCCAACTTTCCATTTTCTATTTTTCATATGTCACAATCCTTAAACTGAAAAGTCACATAAAATCCATTGTCACACATTCGCCTTACACTCAGTTGTTTTTTCTTGACACCATCCATGTATAAGGCATTATGTGGCTTGGTCTTTTCATCCATAATTACTATGCCCTTTCCATTAATTTTTATCTAGGGCATTATTTCTAAATGTTACATTGTCATTGATTTTCTCCTTTACAAATAACAAACTTGCTGTTGTATATAGTCTTATTCTATGAGCATCCACTACATACAATTTTCCTTTGTGACCGGGTGTAGATAAGATAAGTCCACACTCAGTTTCCTCAGTCTTCTATTTCCACTTCTTCATGTCTCTTAGAAGTAGCAACTATTTATAGATAGGTTGTTTAGAAGGACGTACAAACTTTCTTCTGCATTCATTTTCCTTGTGGCAATTTTTTTTACATTTGAAACACTCAATTTCATTTAGAGGGGGGAGGGATTTCTACTCCTAGAGAATGAACTTTTAGACCTAGAATTCATACAGTATATAGATAATGGTTCTCTCTTTCAACTTTCACCTTTCTAATGGATTTATGTCCAAAAATATGAAATGAATAACATTGTCCATAGAACGACTTTAGGTATGTAAAAGATGAGAATTGCTGATCTTTAGCATATTGATAATACCTTAGTTGTCTTGTTGGTGTATTTACATATATGAGTGGGCAAGTATTTGAAAATTTTGTAGATCTACTAAATTATTGAGTGCTAATTTGTCTTCTATTTTTCTTCATTGTCTCTTCCTTTGAATTCCTCGACATAACTTTGAATACATTTGATTATTGTGGACTTGATACTAGTGTTTTCTTTAAAAAGAAAAAAATGTCTCAAAGTATCCAAGAACTTTTGTGCTAGAGATATTTGATTTATCATAATGTGTTAGGTCCATATAATTCTAGTCTATCCCTTATATTATTATTTTTTTACCCTATATAAAACCACTATTTTTAGTATTTATTATTAATTAATTGAAATTCATTTTTCATTGTATCTTTCCATTTCTATTTAAATATGTATTTGATTTCGTTCTTGCATAAATTTACAAGATTTACTTTGTAAAAAGTGTCCCTTTAAACTATCTCAAACAATAATGGAGAGATATATTATACTACATATTTCATTATATAACTTCTAAGGTTCAATATGTCGTAGAGTTTTTGTATCACATCAAACTATTGATGGCTTTTCTTGGTCGTGATCTTAATTTACCCTACTTTCTCCACAAGAGTTTAGCTGATGGATAAAAACTATCATTATGATAATAAGAACCCAGATAGGCCACTCTTCCACCATTTTATTACATGTATTTTAGTTAAATTTCATTTTCCCAATGTCATCAAATAGCGGGAAAGTTTTCCCATACAAAATGGTTTCCAAAAAAACCTACAGTCGGGACAACATGGTGTTGCACTGAATACTCCACTTAACCCTCCCTCTCCACTTTCAACTCAACCTGATTCTCATGACAATGAGGTGAATGTCGAACCATATATATTTATTATATTGTAACAAAAATGCATATTGTTCGTGCCCAAAACATAAATCATCATTCCCTTAAAGCACCACACAAACTTAATGTCATCCAATAGGGGGAAATTTTTCCCATACAAAATGGTTTTTAGAAAAACCTACAATCGAGTCAACATGGTGTTGCACCAAATACTTCACTTAACCCTCCCTCTCCAGTTTCGGCTCCACCTGATGCTCATGATGATGAGGTGAACGTCGAACCATATATATTTATTATACTATAAATAAATGCATATTGTTTGTGCCCAAAAAAAAAATCCTCATCCCCTTAAAGCACCACTTAAACTTAATGTCATCCAATAGCAGGAAAGTTTTCTTATACAAAATTGTTTTCAGAAAATCCTATGGTCGAGTCAACATGGTGTTGCACTGAATACTCCACTTAACCCTCCCAGTCTAGTTTAGGCTCCAGCAGATGATCATGATGATGAGGTGAATGTCAAACCATATATATATATATATATTATATTGTAATAAAAATTCATATTGTTTGTGCCCAAAACATAAATCATCATCGCCTTAAATCACCACACAAACTTAATGTCATCCACTAGTGGGAAATGATTCCATTACAAAATGGCTTTTAGAAAAACTTATAGTCGATTCAACATGGTGTTGCACCCAATACTCCACTTAACCTTCCCTCTCGAGTTTCGGCTCCACCTGATGCTCATGATGGTGAGGTGAATGTTGAAACATATATATTTATTATATAATAACCAAAATGCCTATTATTCGCACCCAAAACATAAATCATCACCCCCTTAAAGCACCACAAAAACTTAATTTCATCTAATAGCGGGAAATTTTTCCCATACAAAATGACTTTCAGAAAAACCCATGGTGGATTCAACATGACGTTACACCAAATACTCCACTTAACCCTCCCTCTTTAGTTTCGGCTCCCAATGATGCTCATGATGATGAGATAAACGTCGAACCATATATATTTATTATATTGTAAAAAAATGCATATTGTTGGGGCCCAAACCATAAATCATCATCCCCTTAAAGCAGCACACAAACTTAAACGTTAACCTTTTAGAACTTTCTAGGTACACAAACACGCTACACTCGACCAGTCTTTTGCCAGACTCCATCCTCTATCTGCATATCGCCGTTATCTTAACGTTATTTTAAGCATGTTAAGTTAAAAATAGGATAAGTCTACCTTGCTTTTACGTATGCTTTTTGCATGTCTGTGTGTTTGTAACACGTAAACTTTAGCCTGTGAAGATCGATCCAACATCATGTCTTGCCGCAGAAGAAGTGAGTGGAATACCATTCGGAAACATAAATATTTGGAGATATTAATGTTGTTGTGCCCAATTCATTTAGATTTCATAAGAGCAATTTTAAGATTCGAACTAATAAATTTCAAATTTCAAAAGAAGAGATTCCATTAGGACACAAACCATTTCAAATTTCAAAAGAAGAGATTCCATTAGGACACAAACCATTGATCCTCACTAGAAACCTGTTATATATATACATAATGTTCCATATGCTTGGTTGATGCTCATTGCCGAAACATTCCTATTCCTCAGATCCATGTGAACAGTATATATCGACTAAAATTGTTTTGTATTTTCGATGTATGAACAACACTTTTCGAACATATTTTTCGGGTTCTTCCAAGTAAGAGCCACTGCAATCTGTTGTTAAAGTGGATGAATCCACTTCCATTCTTTCTCGCCACTGAATTTATTTTCCTGCTACCTGATGTGCTTTCTTTTCTTTTTTCTCGAAAAACTGAGCTTATGTGTTGTATAAAAAGTAGAAGACCGTTATGTAAAGTCAACCTTAGACATAGGAAACGAATAGATTTTTTTATTCATATGAAGAAAAATATGGATGGAGCAACATTGTGTGATATCCTGCTTAAACATAGGAAACGAATCCATTTTAGGACCAAGGCAAAAAATTAGCATGGGCAAAAAATTATATATATATATACAAGTCACATCTTAATAATGGATCATTTCACTTTTTTAATTATAAATTTCACACTCTTAAAAGAAAAAATTTAAAATACCATGACATATTTCAAATAAAATCTATATATCCTTGTCATAGGTGACAATCCTAGTACAATAGTGGGTATCCTAAAATTATATAGGCAAAGAAGTATTAATTTAAAAAACATACCATAACACATTTATAACTAATTAGTTATGTTATTTTGTTATAAATTCATGTAAACAAAACCAATGCATATATTACCAAAAAAAAACCTTAAATTTTGCAAAGAAAAAAAAATATATCCCATAAAAGAACAAAAAATATAAATGCATCCAAACCTTGTATAAATATGGAAGTATATATTTAAAAAAATAACATAACACATTGGTAACTAATTAGTTATGAGATTTTATTATAAATTCATCCCATAAAAGAATAAAAAATATAAATGCATCCAAAACTTGTATAGATATGGCAAAAAATTGCATTTTCATGATGTTAATATTTTCCAATTTATAAACATTGTAAGTCAAAAAAATAAAACAAAAAGGTACACTCATACACTACTATATTAGGAGTCCACCATCTACCATAAACTAAATCTTCCATGTTACATGTAGATGAAATTAATATCATATGATTTTGACAAAAATATTAACATGAAAATCCAGATGATTAGTACATATATATATATAATATAATATATATATAATATAAATTATATATCATGATGTTAAATATATGTCACAATTTTAAAACATCATAAATTAAAAAAATAAAGCAAAATGATACACTCCAACATAGGAGCTCACTATATATTTTAAACTAAATTTTCCATGTTACATGTAGATGTACTCAATACTATAGGATTTTGAGCAAAATATAAACAAATATATATGTGTGTGTGTGTGTGTGTGCGCGATCGCATGTGCGTGTGTGTATGTATTCAATTTTAATAAATAAATAAATAATAGTATCTAATAAAATTTGTAAAATATAGTATTGTACTAAATATGAAAAAACTAAACAATAAAAAAAAATGAGGAAAGCTAATTACATTTAAAAAAGATTAGCTAAATTCAAAGTTAATAGATATTGTATCATATTTGTTCTCAAAGAAAAACTCAATAAATTTAATTAAATACCTAAAAATAAAATTACTAATTTATAATTTAGTACCCAATTAAATTAAAAAAATTAAGAACAATAATATAAAATGATATAATTAAATTTAAAAAAGATATGAATAAATTAGTGATAAATTATATGTTTTTTTTAAAGCAAGAATTCAAAAATCATTAAATTCAAAAAAAAATTAGAAAACATGAAAATAAAAAATCATTCCAATCACAAACAAATTTAGAAAAACATGAAAATCTATAACTAACTAACAAATTAACACATGAAAATCTATAACTAATAACAAATTAACACATTTCAAAACAAATTTGGAAAGCATGAGAATAAAAAATTATTTAAAAAAAAAAAAAAATTAGAAAAACACATGAAAAAAGCATAAATAAAGTTAACCGTTGCATTGATCCTATCCGTTGCAGAAAAGCATCCAACCTATCCGTTGCATAAAAGCATCCAACAAGTTAACCATTGCTATCGGTGGAAAGGACGCGGAGGAATATATATATCAACTCTTACATCTTCCTCCATCTCTGTTTTGCTTGGCATGCTTGTCTGATTGTCTGTTAGTGTAGGTAGCCTGCTTCTATGTCGGCTTCTGGTGGAGCAGATCTGAGGTAAGTTAATGATCACTTCTCTTTCTTTCAGGCCTTAATTTCTTCAGAAATAGTTCAGTAATTTTGATCGGAGGCAACCTGCAACCTTATCGTCAGGTAGAAAAGTTTAATGGTTGATGATCACTTCTCTTTTTGCCGTTTCAATTTCTGAGAAACCGTTGATTTTTTTATGAAGATAATCATATGTTGGGAGAACGGAGTGGAAAGAAGGAAATGCCGGTGGCTTCAGAAAATGAAATCGAGTTATAGGTATGTATCGATGTAGCTTCTCCTTCCTTCTTTGATGTCAGTAGTTTTGCCACGGCTCCTTGTATCTGCTGGTTTCAATTAATTCATTTTTGGCTCTGGTTTAACAAATTCATTTCTGGATTAATAAAAGATTTACTCTGGCTTTTTAGTCATTTAATACTATTCTGTGTTATTTTTATTGTTAGTTTAATCCATCCGGCTCTCTTTTTAGGAATTAATCTGGTCTTATTATTTAGTTATTTAATTAATATGTCTTTAATTTGTGGAGGATTAATGTGACTCTCGCTGATTTCAATGAATCCATGTGGCCTGACGAAATTTATAGATTTCCTTTAAATCTAAACCCACCTGTATTATGGATCTCTTTTAAATGTAAACCCACCTGTATTACGGATATCAAGTTACTGATCTTTAAATTGAAAGGGCTCTCTTCATACAATCTCGAATGAATTACTATCATGATTTGCTGAGGTTGGCTTGCACGGCAACGCCATCCTCAGTTTTTTGACGGCAAATTTTTGAGTTTATTTGATACTCCGTCTATTGACGGACATAACATGGAGTGGCGTAGGTTTATCGTCCCTTGTTTTGGCGACGAAGCCCGTGGTTCTCTCCAGAAGAGGCTAGTACGCATGTCGGCCTTCTACTTCTATTGCTTCTGCATAGGGTTGCTCTCTGCTCTTGCCTACCTTTCTTACAGTTGGCGACTTCTCTACATTGTCACTTCCACTCCCTCTGCCTTATATTGCCCTTCTTTGCCTAATTCCTGGGTGTAATCTTATACCATGTTCCCTGCCCCGCGGAATATTCTCACCAGGCTACACGCTACCTTCAAGCCACGAGCACCCAGGATTCCATTGGATTCGAACCCGACGAGCACCCATGTCAAACTTGCCAACAACAGACAAGACAGTCTGCTTAACAGCATCGCCCTCGCCGTCAGAGGATAGATAGAGTATCTACTAAACCCAGAAATTAGGCAAATTACCGTCAAAATTTTTTCCCAATATATCAAAATCTTTTCTTCTGGTTGACCATTTATGGAAATTTATGGTCTATAACATATTTGCTCGTATAGGCGCTTATTCAACTATGGTCATGAAAACAATTTCACCAAACCTAATTTTCTTTCAAATATATTTTTAAATTTTTGAAATTGAAGTCTCGTGCTTTTGCGCTTATAGAATTTCCTTGTTGCTGTTCTGGTTGCTGCTGTTGTAATAGGTTTTTTCTTTTTTGTTTGAATTGGATATGGATTTTTTTTTGAAAACTAGAAGTGCATAATTTTTTTTCTCACCTCTAATTCCTTTGCGCGTATATATATATATATATATATTATATATATAATATATATATTATTGTTTTTAATTTATTTCACCCTATGTCTTTTTCAGTAATTTACGCCAGCCAGAATTTGTTATGATTATATTTCCATGATGAAAATATCTTGAATATCCTATAAAACTTATATTTATTATTTTTTATTATAAGTATTTATTTATATAGTTTTATTTACTAAAATAAGAAATAGGAATTTTTGTTTTTCTTAATTAATATAGAAAGTTTTTTATATCTATTAATTTGTTTTTAGTAAAAAGTCATCCTTTTTAGAAAAAAATAAAAAAATTGTGTGCTTTATTAAAGTAAATAGTCTTTTTATAATTTCTTAAACATTCATATATTTTATATGATTCTTCGTAGTTTTTATATATTTTAATAATGTAATATATGGATTTTATATTAGTGATTTAATCATTTAAAGTGTTTATTTATTTTTATAAATTTATTGTTTAATTACATAATTGAATATATATATGTTTTTATTTTATGTTGAAAATTTATTTTATTATAGAATTTATATTATGTTTCGTTCAAACTTTACATGTGAAAATATTTTTTCAATAAACATCAATTTGTATTTTGTAACTTTCATAATAAATCCATTACTTCTATTCACTACTTTTTATGTGAAGTTTTTTCACTTTCATGGGGGATGTATATTTATAATATATATTGAGATTTAGGGTGTAGTTTTGGATAGTTTACTCTAGGTTAGGCTAGAGTGGTGTAGGATAGGCAATACTAGGACAGGCTAGGTTAGGTTAAGCTAGGCTAGGCTAGGTTAGGCCAAGCTAGTTTAAGATAGGCTAAGCTAGTTTAGGCCACACTAGGCTAGGCAACTTTAAGTTAGACTAGGCTAGGTTGGGCTAAGATAGGATAGGCTAGACTAAGCTAGGCTATCTTAGGTTAGGCTCAAGTAGTTTAGTCTAGATTAGGCATGTGTTAGGCTAGGTTGGATAATCTAGTTTAAGATAGGTTAAGGCAGAATAGGCTAGGCTACAGTAGGGTAGGGTAAGGTAGGGTAACGTAGGCTAGGATACAATAGGCTAGGGTAGGCTAAGGTAGGCTAGAATAGGGTAGGATAGGATAAGGTAGGCTAGGCTACAGTGGGATAGGCTTGGCTTAGGTAGGCTAGGCTACGATTAGGATAGGGTATGCTAGGGTAGGCTAGGTAGGTTAGGGTAGGCTAGCTAGGGTAGGGTAGGGTAAGGTAGGCTAGCTAGGGTAGGTTAGGTTAGGCTAGGCTAAGTTAGGTAGCTTAGGCAAGGGTAGGGTAGGGTAGGATAAGCTAGGCTGGATAGGGTAGGCTACGCTATGGTAGTCTAGGCTAAAATCGCTTGTCTATGCTAGGTAGGCTTGTCTAGGCTAGGTAGGCTTGGCTAGGCTAGGTGGGCTTGGCTAGGCTACATTAGGCTAAGTAGAGTAGGCTAGGATAGGCTAGAGGAGGGTAGGTAGGCTTGGCTAGGCTAGGTGGGCTTGGCTACGCTAGG
>APFE030383007.1:26395-39928 GCA_000404065.3 Pinus taeda | reverse complement strand
ACAACAAATTTTCTAAGGAAGGGTTTGAAAATGGAATTCATCAAACCTTGAAATGTAGAAGGTGCATTGGTAAGGCCAAAAGGCATGACGAAAAACTCATAGTGACCCTCATGAGTTCTAAATGTTATTTTTAGAATGTCTTGAGTCTTCATTCCGATTTAATGATATCCTGAACGAAGATTTAACTTGGTGAAGTAAATTGATCCATGCAATTCATCAATGACAGGAATGGGAAACTTATCTTTAATAGTGAGCTTGTTGAGCTCCCTATAATCTAGACACATGCGCCATGATCCATCCTTCTTGTGTACCAATAATACTGGACTAGAGAAAAAACTTTGGCTAGGTTGAATTATACCAGCTTCAAGCATTTCTGCAACCATACATTCAATTTCACTCTTTTGGGCATAGGGATACCTATACGGCCTGATGTTTGGAGGAACACTTCCTAGCATCAAATGAATAGCATGATCATGATCACGAATAGGTGGGAGACCTTTGGGAGTCTCAAATACCTTGGAATGATTGTCCAAGACTTTTTGGAGATCTGGAGAAATATATGATTTCGACGTGGAAACATCTAGCGAACATAATTGTGCAATTGCACCTCGTTGTTCCTTTTTTAGAAGCTTTGTTATACCCCTTAATTCAACTTCCTTTCCTTCCACACAAAATTTCATGAAAAGTTCATGAAAGTTAAAAGCTATTGTACCCAAGGATTGTAGCCATTGGACTCCTAATATAACATCAGCACCTTCCATTGGAATGGAAAGCATTGGGCTCTTCAATACATATTCTCCCATGGATAACTTGATATTATGGCACTTTCCAGAGAAATTTATCGTTCCTTCATTTGCAACCATCACTTGACACTATGGTGCTGGATATAGGAAGCAATTCAATTCTTTTGCTATCTTACAATGAATAAAACTGTGGGTACTTCCTGAATCAATCAACACTATTACTTTTTTCTTCTTGATTTGTCCTTCTATCTTAATGGTTTGAGGAATGGTAATTCCAGCCAATGCATTACAGGATATGGTCGAATTCATTTCTTCTTTATCTAGACTTTGTTCCTGGAGTATATCCTCTTCTTTTGACCTTTCTTGTTCATTTTCTTCTTCCTCTTCAAAATCTATGTAGAATAATTTCTTCTTAGCACACTTATGACCTTTAGTGTATTTGTTATCACAACTGTAACAAAGCCCTTTTGCTCTTTTTTCTTCCAATTTTTGTGGTATCAACCTTATAGGTTGTAGAAGGCTAGGGGAAACAACACTTTCATCTTTATAGTTGTGAGTGGTATGCTTCCTAGTTGCCACAATTTTTCTTTCAATTTTTCTTGCTAACCTGAATGCTTTCTCTCATGAATCAGGTTCCTAGAGGTGAACATCATGTTGAATATTATCCTTTAAAGTCCCTATGAACACATCAATCCTATGCTCCTATGGAATATTTTGTACCCTTATGTTCAATTTTTGGAACTCCTCAATGTGCTCCATTATTGAACCCTTTTGTTTGAGACTTATCAATTGGTTAAAAAAGTGTTGCTTTTAGTATGCTCATAATGTGCTGTCAATTCTTCCATAAAAATTGCCCAAGTGATAATTTGTTTATGAGAGCAAAGCCATTGATACCATACAAACTGATTTGGTTCCAAATATAAAGTTGCAATACGCACCTTTTGTGTGTTTTGCACATTATTGAGCTCGAAAAATTGCTCCATCTGTAATATCCATGTTGCGGGATCCTTGCCATCAAACTTCCTCATATCGATTTTTGGAATATGGTGGGTCTTTGATCCAACATTAGAGTCTATGAAATCATGATTAACATTTCTTTTGTTCTTATCACGAGTTTCCTTTACTACCCTTTCACCATTAGTAAGTATTTCTTGTAGAAACTTTGTCAAATCTGTCTTCAGATCTTCTATGCATGTCTTCAAATCTATCTTCAAATCTTCCATCTTAGCTTCCACGTCATTCATCTTAGCTTCTACGCGTTTCTTTAAAAAATCCATCTTATCTTCTACGTCTTTCTTTAAACCATCCATCTTAGCTTCTACATCTTTCTTTAAACCATCTATCTTAAATTCTATTATTTTTTGTGCAAGTGTCACTTGTTGCACCCAGTCTCGTAATTTTGATATATCATGTTGCATTTCTTCCTCTTCTTCATGAGTCATGCTAGAGCTTTCAGGTTGCTTACTAGGTGTTTGCATTTTCTTTCCTCGGGGCATAAATTACTAATAATAATGCTCTACTATGCCCTTTGAATTCCTTCAAACTAATTTTTCAAACCAAGCTTATGCATAATTTTAAAAAAACTACACATCTCTTTTCACTTTATAGGGGTTTGATATTGAATCTAATGTATCTCTGTAATTTTGGATCATCCAATTCTGAAATTGCGACCTGCAATAGCCCTCTGCGTCCTCTTTCCAATGCCACTAGTCTGATCCAAATTTGATTCTCCAGGGAAGAGTTATGCCAAATCTCCCATAGTGACCTAATTATAGACTAGTTCAATAGAGCGAACTTGTATGACGTGCCACGTGTCACTGTTTCGACCTTTGGCTCTGAAAAATATATACAAGAAACTACATTCCATCCTCTTTCTATACCTTCTGATGAAATTTCAATCTGATGCTTAGAGAGAAAGTTATGACGATTTTCCCCAGGTCACTTGTTTGGAATGTAATTCAAGATTCTGCAAAAAGACCAATTTTCTTAGATCATATCTCTGCAAAAAGCTCTGAAATTTGGACCCAAGGTTCAGTGCGATTTCGTCTCAAATGGGTTTTTTTTTTCGCTTCTGAAATGTCGTAGAAAAAAATTATAGCGAAAATGTCACGATGACCTATTTGGAGCAGTGAAACCCTACAATCCAAGCCTCTGATACTAAATGTTATGAAACCAGCTCACAAAAAGATAGAAAAGATAGTTGAACGCCTTAGAATTCAGTCTCTTCGAGGGGGCAACCTCCTTTACATTACACAAATGAACAATTCTTGGATGATTCAAATGACAAAACCTCCTTTCTATATATAGGTGTCTAAAGGGTCACAATATAACCAAGCCGACCTAACAATAATAATATAAAGGCACAAAAATAACAATAAAGGGATTCTATGGGGCATAGCAATAAGAATATGGGGACAATAGGGGCACAACAATATTAATAAGAGATACAACTACAATATTAATGGGGGCATCACTAGTATTATAGGGACCTAACAGCCACTAAGATAATGTGATTTTTTTGGATTTCAGAGATCTGTGGTTTTTACTTTTTGAGTCTTTGATCGGAGAATCCACAGTAAGAGAATTTTTACACCAACGTTTCGAATCCCAAATGGGATCCATCATCAGGGTGATTTTTTTAATATGTAACACTAAAAACAATTGACAGTAAATTGACAAGCATGGAAAACAAACACCCGTCTTCAGAGTTTCATTTGACACACAAAAAAATATTTGAAATCCCAGGCGTCATGTTAAGTATTAGGTAGAGGAACAACCATGTATTTAAATAGAAGTTTAAACTGTGTTGTCATTTGCATGTCTGGGGCTCTGGAACCAGAAAAATAATATTTCATTTTGGAATGTGATGCATTCAAAAACATCAGAGAAAGTTATGAGAACATGTTAGCACCAGTTTCTTGGCATTGTCTTCTTAGGGAGGGAATTGTTGGAAGGTTGGGTCAGCGCATCATTAGTTTGAGGGGGAGGGGATTGCTGGGAAGGTTGGACCAATGTATCATCAATTTGAATTGGAAAAAGATTAAATTGCAAAAGACAAAAAACAGAGAACCAATAATCTCACAGACTAATTTTAATCTGGTGAACCTTAAAATATCATTTCATGTATTGCTCTCAAACCCTGACTATTATGTAACAAAGCTATCATTTCATTTCATTTCTTGTGTACTGGTCTCAACTCTGACTTGAAACCAAAATATGTCCGGTGAGAAGTCAAATTCTAGGCCTAATTGGCAACACTGTCCATTCTCAAAATCTTGAAAAGTGGAGTCTTCCTATATGGCAGCTATTGCGGCTCTCAGACGCTCAATCATAAACTCAATTCTTAAATAAAAGTGGGGTCTTCGGATATGGCGGCTATTACGAGCCCTGGATGCTCAGTCATAAAGTCTTAAATAAAAGGCAATTCCTCCGCCTGTGTAGCCGATGCCAAATATGATATTCGTTTAAAAAGTATGGATTTAATTTTGAACATTTGTAGTAAAATTTGAATTGAATTGACCAACAAATTTTTAATAAAATTTGTTGGTTTTATCGGAAATAAGAAAGTTTTTATTTTCATATAGCGATTTTATTATAAATTTGTTATTTTTAATCCAAAACAAGGGGAGCTGCAGGGCAGCGAGTCCCTGCCTTAAGCTGGGAAAAGCTTGTTGTAAGCTGCAGCCTGCCACACGAGCTTAAGGAAAACAACACTTTGTTATCTGTTGAACAATGCAAATTCATATAGAACAGAGAGTCATTGCATTGTCGGTTAAGATCCAATGCACAGTTTTGATACAGAACCAAGCAAATACAACTTAAAATTATTACCTTCTAGGCCAGCGTAGTCCATCGTTGTCAATTAACGCAGATTAATTTGCTCAGGTTAGCAGAGATCCAATGCATAGTTTTGATACCAGAGTTCAAAATACCACTGCCAAAGACCAAAAAGAACCAGGAAAATACAACTTAAAATTATTACCTTCTAGGCCAGTGTAGTCCATCGTTGTCAGTTAATGTAGATTAATTTGCTCAGGTCAGCAGACACTTTATGTTATTTTTGTATATGGTATGGTCAACTAATTAGCAGTCAATCTTTATCATGTTAATCCAGATTAATTTACGAAGGTCAGCAGATGTTTTCTGTTATATTTTTATATTCTTATGGTCAGCCAATTAGCTGACTAGAGGCGTTATGTTATATTTGTACATTTAAAAAAGGCATTATCAGTATTTTCTTGACTAATTTGGAATATGAGATTACAAAGTTGCATGAACTCTAATTTTTTCGCATGTTACTATTTTCTCTTTTCATGGCATGGAATGAGATCTCTGATCAGCGCCTTTTAGGTTCTCTTTTTATTGAAAACAACTTTTATTAATAGCAAACAAGTAAGCAGTTATTTCAGGCCTTTTTACAAGAAAATGGCATCTGCCACCATCTGACATAGCCAGAGGCCAAACTTGGTTAATTTGATACCAAAATTCAACACAAAACATAAGAAGTTCCAAATTGGCTAAGTAATGTGTATGGGGTTTTGCATAAACAGAAATCTATTACAACTAATGATGTCAAATGCCATTTGGCCATCATAACATGGAATCAAAGTATGGGCATGCACCATAAATAACCAGAGACATGACCACCGAACATTCGATCACGGTTCATCATGAGCCAGTGTAAGCTGCATTGATACGGGGAAATGAAAATGCGCTGCAAATGTGATCCCTCAGAGATTAGGAAATGGGGAAATGCGTTGTGCTAGCCATCATAACTTCGAATCGAAGTATAGGCATGCACCATAAATAATCAGGGGACATGAGCATACCATGAATAATTTCAAGACCAGCACAAATGTACAGATCGATAGACCATTGCTTGTTACCTTGCTAGACTTGTAAAGTGAGCTATGATTTGAAGAAAGAACAAAAGAATAAGGCCTGTAACAAATACTCCGACACTTTACTTGTAAATGCACCTACAGAAGTAATTAATCATGTGACTGAATATTTCTTCACAGACAAAAAAAACCATTTCCAAGATATACAGAGACTGAAACCCTCCAGACGCTAAAATATATCAAAAGTGTTGGCCATCATAACTTGGAATCGAAGTATAGGCATTCACCATAAATAATCAGGGGACATGACCTCTGAACGTTTGATCAAAACATAAAAGACATTGGACAAATAATACATATTGCATGCATTAACCTGCATTCCTGAGAACAAGCCCTGATATTAAAGATACGAATAACAGGAAAACAGTTGCATATAATCAAACAGTGAAGCAAGAAATAAAACATTGACCCCAGTTCAATCCAGAGTACACGATCTCTGAACTTAGGCTGGCGTTGGGGATAAGGAAGGCTGGCATGCTAACATTTTCATTGAGGCTCAGGATGCTTTTGCTTGTGATTTCTAAAAACTCCACAGACGTGATGCTGTCATCAGTCTTTCTCTTAGTGCCCCTAACTGACGAGAGGACCATAAAGAAGGAGGTAAGGTAATGAACAGAATCTGGCCTGGGAAGTGGTTGGAGACTTTGGGTATGAAGCCTTAGGGCCTCCTGTCCGCGCTCACAGTTATACAGTTGCATTCTACAACAGATCCCCAGTCAAGATAAGATAGGCCCCTATATCCTGGTGATTCAAATTTTTTCCTTTCATGTATTTAGTCTTGCAAAGCATAAAGAACTACACAGATACTAATATGTGTTAGATTTTACCTATTTCTCAGGCACTCAAGTTACAAAATACTTGACAGTGATCTAAGTGGTAAAGCTCAGGGTTATTTCAACCCTTATGTTCAGAGCTCTATGCAGACCTTCATGCTTCAAAAGGTGGGAACTAAACCCTCGATTGAAGGGCATCTCTTTGATAATTTGACCACTAGAATTGTATTGAATGTATGCGACAAATCTGAAACAAAACATGTGTTGAAGCTGCCTAAAGTTTCTCCTTGGAAATGCATTCGGTCTCCACTGTAAGTTAAAGAAATATCGTAACAAGACCTAACCATAGATATTGCAAGGCACAGTATTACACATGAAACTTCAGAGACCTACCTGAGGGTGTTATGAGTCCGTGACAAGAGCTTGATTAGGCCTTGAGGCCTCAACTAAGATAAAACTTGGTCTCTTCCTTTGCAACAACCTGAGCTTATTTAGCCTATTTCGGTGGGATGTCTATACAATTGAGCTGATGCAATAATTTCAAGATCAGCACAAATGTACAGATCGATAGACCATTGCTTGTTACCTTGCTAGACTTGTAAAGTGAGCTAGCATTTGAAGAAAGAACAAAAGAATAAGGCCTGTAACAATTGACACTGAAACCCTGCAGACGCTAAAATATATCAAAACAATGCGGCACTTGACTTGTAAATGCATCCTACAGAAGTAATTAATCATCTGACTAAATATTTCTTCACAGACAAAAAAAACCATTGCCAAGATATAGAAAGACTGAAACCCTGCAGACGCATAACTTGGAACCCAACCCCATGGTAGGTCATTTCGCGAATATTGAGCTAAATTCAACAATGATTTGACTTCAGTCATTATTTTTAAATCTATGAAATCAAAAGATAAATTAAAATTCTTTAAAGTTTTGTAATTGGCGCATGTCATATGAGGTGACACGTTGGAAGTAATGAATAATACATATTATTATACGAAATGAAGGAAGAAAATCACTTGTTCGTAAGAGTTTGCATGCATTTCACGTGTCAGTAGCAGTGCATGCATTTCACGTGTCCAGACACAACACAATTTGATTGCAAAGAAAGGGGATGAACCTTGATCACTCGTGGGACCAAAACTTTGTGCTTCGTCAATTTTTCCAAGAAATTATGGCCATTTATTTGAGGAGGGATAAACGTTGGGAAAACGCTTTGGTGATTTGGGTAAAGATCCCAACACCTTCGGCTAACATTTGGTAAAGATCCAAGCACCTTATTTTCGAATTGAAAATATCAATAGTGGCTCGAAGGAAAGAATTATGTTGGTCCTGTGCATGGTTTTTTACACAGGCAGAATATTAAGCTTGCAGGCTTGAAGGACACAGATTCACGTAGTCAGTGTAATTGTTACACTGCTACGCGAGCAAGGGTTTTGGGAATTATAGATTAAACAGATTGATCACCCAAATTCTAACAGTCAGCGTAATTGTTACACTGCTACGCCAGCAAGGGTAAATTCTCTGGCAACCGAACACCTTGAAGAAGTCATCGAATAGAAATCAGGTACTTGAGGTCTTAACGGGGCATAAATCCAGAGGCCTCCTAAAAACATCCTATCCCTTAGGGTCGAGCATCCTAGGGAATACTAATGACTACACTGATCCACAGTTTAGCTCATTTTTGGCCACCCCGGTGCGCGAGGATTTCGCCCAAACTACAATTCAACGAAAGAAGAAAGGTACGGTTTGAACGCTTCATGACTCAAGGCGCCTACCTGATCGGATCGGTTTGGCGGCAGCCGATCGCTTGATGGCACGGAGATCGGACTGCGAGGGATGCTGGTTACAGCCCCTCCCGGGGGGGTTCCGAAGCGCGCATTGACAGAGAGAAAAAGTAAGGCTGCATGGCAAGCTCGGCTGAATTTTGATGGAAAATAATGGGAGGGGCCAGTTGAAGAAGGTAGGCGGATGAGCATTTATATCAACGGAAGCCCACCCCCTAAAGCCAACGAGGAAAAGGACAGAGCATAGTGGAACAAGACGGAGCATAGTGGGGACAAGAATACCCTTATCCACTCTTTCATAGAGGAAGCGTATCCAGATACACAGACGTACACTCGGACTCTTAATTATTCCTATGCAAGGTTCAGTTATTGCTCTATTTTCCCTTAAAATTATAACTTTGCAAAATTTATCTTTAAACTACTACTATTTTGAAATATTTTGGATCAATCTACCACGTCAGACCTTATAGTTTATTGATACATCTTTTCCAGAAAATGTTGCTCAGACTGTGTATTGCCTGCTGTTAATTTTTTAATCCATATTTACCTGAAAATGCTAGAAGACTTTGTATCTTTAACAGAAAAGACACAACATTGTCAACTACAGAGAACATCCATGCCCTCTCTCATAAACTTAGCACATGCTAATTGTCCTTACTGTTAGGGAATATTATATCCCTGTTTGAAAAATCTCTTTGTTCTACTTGTTCATCTCAGACTAAAATTTGAAATTATTGCTACAGAAATCTACACACAAAGAAGCGCTATAGGCTGTGCAGATGATATTATAACATATAACAGCCTTCGACATATTATATTGTTTCCAATATTATTGTCCAGGCGTCTTTATTCTTTTGTTAGTAATTGTTGATTTACAACGCGAGCATCTAATGACCTTTATATAACTTAAAATAAATTTGTTGTCACCGTTAAATTTTGTTTGCAGGTTTTAATGTAAACCTGAAGCATCGGTTCAGCGCCCCTATTATCTCATATCTGCTTGAACAACGTCAGAATTTTCTATCTTTTTTGGAAATAATTGTATATCTAGAGAGTTACCTATTTATCTCTGGTTAGAGCAAGTCCTGAGGTAGTAGCCCAAGAGCAAGTCCCATTAGTGAATATCCGTCTTCAGACGGCCTGCTGGAGATAAACACAGCCAGCAAAACACCCGCAGCACCGCCAACTCGCCAGCTAGACCACCTGCATGCACAACACACCCGCAACACCGCCAACTCGCCAGCTAGAGCACCTGCATGCACAACACGTGCCAAAAGATAATACTAACATTTTCCTTGACCGCAACACTAATAAACAGGTACAAAACACAAAATACACTATGGTCCAGCAGATACAAAACAAATTCAAACTAATACTAACATTATCCTTGACCGCAACACTAATACACACGTACAAAACACAAAATACACTATGATCCAGCCTCTTCCGCCTCGGGAAGAGGCCAAATAAGATGGCCATTTTGAAAACTTTGCTTAGCCACTGATTCAAATTTGCAAACTTTGCACACGGACTAATAATCCCTAAAAATAAATAGGATAGCGGTTAAGATTAATGCTATCCCAGGGCATTTCGATTACTATAGTCCGTGGCCATTGCCAAATGGCAGGGACTAATAAGAAAGTTTTTATTTTAATCTTATTAGCTAAAGAGGGCATGATTATATATATATATATAAATATTATATAAATTAAAAAAGGATATTCGTTTCAGAGAGTGCACCTGCGGATTTAATTTTGAACGGTTTTCCTAAAATTTTAATTTAGGAGGAGAATAAATCTTATTAGAATGAATTTAGATGGTTTGATAACAATCTTATTATAATTTTCTAGTTTCTTAGGCATATAACAGAGTTGTAATTTTATTTCTTTGTTTGCTATTTTAGATTAAGTACATTCTTTAATGTTATTAAAAAAAGAGCGACGATTATATATTATTTTAAAAATGGAATAAATATATTTAAAAAATTTTAATTTAATTAAGTATTGTACTGTTTGACCTTCCTTATCCATCCTTTGTTTATTCTTTTTAAGAGTGTTTGGGTATCAACACCATATGTAAATTATAGTGGGTTTCTCAATACCATTAGAAAATCAATTCCATTTTTTTTAAATTATTATATATGTATATATTTTAATTTGTTAGCTTTATTATATATAATTGTTAACGATCCGTTTGTCATCTTTAATAGTTCATGATATCATTTGTGTTTTTGTTAAAGTGTATATTCTAGATGATCATACACTTCTCGCTTTCTTATAACCTATTATTATGTTTTAAGCTCTTCAAAACATTATTAGTTATAAGAAAAATTTACTAATTAATAGGAGGAATTAACCTTGTGCTATTTTATGGGGTTGGGAGGAAATATAATTTAAATATGGAATGAAATGTATAGAAATTTTCTCAAGAAATATGAAGAATATTGTGAAGCTAAAGATTTAAGAGAACAATTCTTTAAGATGATGCAAAAGGAAGAATTTTATTTGGAAGGCTACCTTTTAAATTTTTTTGTATAATCTCCAACAATCTCATAAATCAAACTTGATCAAGATACTATTAGGACCATATTTTTAAGAGGTTCCTTAGATGAATCTATTAATATTCTTAATTTGATGGGAATTAGATATGTTTCACAACTAACTTTTTGTTGGGTTGTGTTATATTATTTCCACGACTAGCCCACGTAGTTAACTAGGGGGGGTCACAGGGGGTTCGACAGGTGCAGGTAACCCCATTTTATGGGGTCCGGGGCACCGCCCCGGAAAATTTTGGTTTTGGAACTTATGTTAGATTGGGTGAACGCAATTATGGTTTTGTGCATGATTTTCGCACATGTTTTTGGACACAATAGATTTCGGTCCATGATTTTCGACGCGATGGTTTTCGGTCCATGGTATTGGATGCTTTGACATGTATAAATATGTATTGTAACATTGAAAGGAACATAATGAAAAATCAAGCTGGTAGTCCTGGTTTTGGGATTTAGGGGAAAATCTCTCTGTATATGTGTTTTATGTGTTATGCTCTCGCATTATTTATTTTTTATGTTTTAGAATTCGTATGCAGGCAATTTCTATATGGGGTTAAAACCTACATTTGGTATCTGAGCTATTTTGGCTTCAAGAGGATGCCTTTTTTGCTGAGGGGTTTTGCTCAGGCCTGTTGTAGACCCTATTCAATGGCAGATCTGCGAGATCGATTCTACTGGTGAAAGAAGATGGTGAGCAGTGGAAAGATAGAGATCGAGAAATTTAATGGCTAGAGTTTTGAGTTGTGGAAACTCAATATGGAGGATCTGTTGGTGGATAAAGATCAGTAGATCGTGGTACATCCAGGTACTAAACCAATGAGAGTGTCTGATGAAGAATGAAAGAAGTTGGATCGGAAGGCAAAGAGCACAATACGATTGTGTGTCTCAGATACAGTATTGTTGAATGTATCATGGGAAGCTATGACGAAGGCTTTATGGGACAAGTTAGGGACTTTGTACCAATCTAAGTCTCTAGTGAATAAATTGTTCCTGCGGAAAAAGCTATATAACTTGAGGATGAAAGATGGAGACTCGGTGACAGAGCATCTAAATGCATTTAATACTATGGTAAGTTAGTTAGCATATATTGATATTAGAATTTCAAATTAAGATAACTGCATTAGTTTGTTGTGTTCTCTACCATATTCATGGGATAGTCTAGTTATTGCAATAGGTAGCACTGCAACTGCCTTACAGTTTGATGAAATAGTCTCATCCTTGCTGATGGAGGAGATGAAACGGAAAAATATGGAGAGCCAGAATGGTGATGCCTTGTCTGTACGAGGATGGTCCCAGAATAGAAACAAAAATAAGTCATCGAGTGGGAGATCTAAATCTAGAGGGAGATCTAAATCTCCAGGAAAACCTGTAAGGTGGTGCGCTAGAAATGTGGAAAGGAAGGGCACTACAAAAGGGAATATAAATCTAAAGCTCCTGATAAAGGAAAGGGATCTGATGATGCTCTTTCTATAGAGGTGAAAACCACCTTAGATGAAGGTGGGGATGTGTACTTGGCTTCTTCAAGTACACATGTAGATCATGAGACATGGTTGATTGACTGAAGTGCATCCTTTCACTTCACTCCCCATAGAGAGTGGTTTTGCGAGTATGAGAAATATGATGGTGGTGATGTCCTCTTAGGGGTTGATAGGAAGGCTAGAATCATTGGTCACAGAAAAGTAAAGTTGAAGTTGCAAGGTGGAAGGGTTAGAACACTTCTGGGTGTTCTACATATTCTTGCATTGGCCAGAAATCTGATTTCTCTAAGCAAGTTGGATGATGCAGGTGTAAAAAAAATGTTCAAGAAGGATACCTGTAAGATGGTTCAGGGAGCACTGGTATTGATGCGTGGAGTTTGGATTGGAACTCTATACAAGCTGCAAGGTAGCATGGTTTTTTATGGGTGCAACAGTTCTGTGGTTCCTGAAAGTGGAGCAAAAAATCTAGTGGTCTCTGAAGAGAAGACCATGTTGTGGCATCAAAGGCTTGGACATATTGGAGAGAAGGGCCTTCAAATACTTCATGGTAAAGGTATGGTAGAAGGTATGAGTAATAGCTCTTTGGATTTTGACTTGTGTGAAAATTGTGTATATGGGAAGTAGAATTGGGTGAGTTTCCCCTCCAGTGGTAAGAGGGCGAAACATATATTAGAGCTTGTGCATAGTGATGTGTTTGGACCTGTGAAGATTCCATCACTGGGTAATTTTGTGTATTATGTATCATTTATGGATGAATTCTCAAGGAATACATGAATATATTTCTTTAAGAAGAAATCTAAAGTCTTTGATAGGTTTAAATAATTCAAGGCTCTGGTGGAAAACCAGAGAGAGAAGAAGATAAAGGTGTTGAAAACAAATAACGGTGGAGAGTTTTGCAATAAGGAATTTTAAGAATTATGTAAGAAGTGTGGTATAGAACGACAAAAGGCTACTCCATATACACCTAAACAAAATGGAGTTGCAGAAAGAATGAAGATGTTGATGGAAAGGGAAAAAAGCATGCTTAATGGTGTCGGGTTAGGACAGGAATTTTTGGCAGAGACGGTGGAGACAACATGTTACCTATTCAACAAATCACCTTCATTAGTATTGGATAATAAAACTCCACAAGAGGTATGTACTGGTAAGAAACCCTCTCTTTCACATCTGAGGGTTTTTGGATGTGATGCATATGTACATGTTCCAAAGGAGAAACGAACCAAGTTGGATAGTAAATCTGAAAAGTGCATCTTTATTGGGTATAAGGATGGTTTAAAGGGTTATAAGCTTGGAACC
>APFE030383007.1:0-24206 GCA_000404065.3 Pinus taeda | reverse complement strand
ACCCACCTATGGTTTTGTGCATGATTTTTGCACATGTTTTTGGACGCGATGGTTTTTGGTCCATGGTTTTGGACGCGATGGTTTTCGGTCCATGGTATTGGATGCTTCGACATGTATGAATATGTATTGTAACATTGAAAGGAACATAATGAAAAATCAAGCTGGTAGTCCCGGTTTTGGGATCCATATGAAAATATTTGTGTATATGTGTTTTATGTGTTATGCTCTCGCATTGTTTATTTTCTGTGTTTTAGAATTCGTATGCAGGTAATTTTTGTATGGAGTTAAAACCTACACTTTTATAGAAATTAGTAAGCTTTGTAGGAGATTCTCTAGAAGTCAAGTCATATATCGAATAGAAATTAGAGATATTTTTTTTAAAGCTATCATATCTGCAATAGGTTGTGTGGTTAGAGCTAAAATGGGACATTTTCTAGAAAAAATATTTAGGTTGAAGTCCTTGGTACTCTTAGTCTCCAATTAGATACTTTACAACTTAAAAAGAGATTGGATAATGAAATTTTTTGTCTTTTTTTTGTAGGCACCCACTTAGAGAATGTCCTCTATATAGTATTGATTTTTGTGTTATTTATGCAAGAGAACATTTGAAGGAGCGATGTCCCTCTTTACCTAGTTTAAAGTAAGTCTATCAAGTGGAGAATAATTTGATAGAATTATTATGTGCACGAGCACCAATAAGTCCCTATCCATTGAGAGACTCAGCTAAACCTTTAGATCTTGCATCTTAATTTAGTTCTTATTATTGTCGGCAATAATCAACACAATTTATAAATAATACATTTCCTTTGTAGCATGTTCACATTCATCCTTAAAAACAAGGATAGTGAGGACCAAGCTATTGAGACATGCCTACTTATCATTATCTTATGCAACCACACAATTGTACCACACGTGATCTTCACAAAAAACATATACTCCATAATATCAACAATCATAACCCATACAAACACAAACTCAGTAGATGACACCATCTCAACAATTACGACTTCCATTTCCTTAGTTATTACAACTACAAGTTACTAAACCTTTGAAACCAACCCATTTACTTGTCCAAATAATCCATAACTTAAATAATAAAGTAATTAAACCTATTTTTAACATTGATTTACATACCTCTCCTAGCTATTTGATCACCCAAGTAAATTTATAAGATGTACACTTAAGGTTGAGAAGGGTGCTTAATAAAAAATCTCTTTTAATTACTAAATAAATATCAAAGGAGACTGACAAAATAAATAAATAATAATTTTAGAGTAAAGTATACCCATTCAACTTCAGATATTCCCTAGTCATATAGTTAACCCCACTATCTAGAGAGGTTAAACTAGGAAAATCTCATTGTTTGTTTTGAATTTGATTTGGTTATATAATTGAAAATGTCTACATCAAAGTTACCCCACTTCAAGATGTTAAGAACATCCCAATATATGTTAATACTATTAGAGATTTTTTTTCAAATGAAACCAAGAAGGAACAAAATGGAACTAAAAACTATTCAGATCATTAGATATTTAGTAGATCTTATGTCAAGAAAAATATTCGTAGAAAAATATGTAGGTCATGGAAACCCAATTGCTTCATTCCATATTAACAAAATACTTGTCTCAAATGTTTTAATTGATTTAGGAGTGTCAATCAACATAATTATCAAACAAACCATCTAAAAATTGCAATTTCTTAACCATTTTTCAACGCCCATTTTTCGAGAGTTAGCAAATAAAACTAAGATCAAACCCAAAGGTGTATTGGATGACATAATTGTCTCCTTGTATTCTTTGGAGTACCATGTTTACTTTATGGTTCTACAAACTAATGTTTCCTTAGAAAGAAATCCCTTGATCTAAGGAAGGCCATGACTAGCTACTGCAAGTGCATTTAATGGTTGTCAATATAGGAACATGCTTATCTCACACAATGATTCCACAAAAAATGTGACTTTAGATCATCCTGCTAAAATCACTAGTGAATACACTTTATGGGTTGATAACACCAGTAATGATGAAGAAAATTCTCACTCCATACTTATAGTTGATTAAATTATACAATTCCGAGAATATAGTGAAGAAAATCATATCCAAAATTTTCTTGCTAATTTAAAATATCTACATAATCCTACTCCTTTCGATCATACCTTTAGTACTATTTTTCAAGAAAATTATGACCCAAGCAATCCACCACCACTACAAATTATTGCATCATCCATGCAAATTTCAAAATATAGTACTATTCTTATTGAAATAAGTCCAATCAACACCTAGCATATAAATTCTCAACTCGATTAGTCTAAGAAAGGAAAATTGTTCAAAATGTTGTTGAAACACATTAATGCATTTTCATGGACTATCATAACATGAATGAAATCCATGTCGACACATGCACATATCATATCTACACTCGAGAAAATGCCCACCCCATTATATTGCCTCAAACATGTATTGAACCATCCTTGAAAGTGCCTTGAAAGAGATTATTAAAGAGGAGAAGTGAAAGTTTTAAAATTCCAATTTCATTTAGTTGGTTTCTGATAGCTAGTGGGTTTGATCTATGGTAATAGTTCATAAAGAGAATGGTAAGTGTTAGATTTATATCGATAGTTTAGAAACCAATAAAGCTACCTTAAAATATCATTTACCTCTTTCGTTTATTTATTAGGTTTTGATACAATAGTTGGTAAATAGTAATTCTATTATCTTAATAGTTTCAATGGTTACAACCAGATACAAATTGCATCCAAAGATAAGGACAAGACCGATTTCACATGCTCCTAGGGTATTTTCACCTACATAGTGTTAGCATTTAGGCTCAATGTTCACGCCACTTTTCAAAGAGTAGTGTTAGCCATCTTTTCTGATCTAATTCATGATTATGTAGAAATATATATGGATGATTTCTCTATATATGATGATTCCTTTCATTAAGCATTAGGAAATTTAAAGAAGGTTTTTATTAGATGCAAAGAGACTAACCTTTATTTAAGTTATATTTAATTTCGTATGTTGAAAACCATAGGGATTGTTCTTGGTTGTCTCATATATTGCGTAAGAATTTTGGTTGTTCCAACAAATATTGAATTCATTACAAACCTACCTATCTCGAAATCTCTAAAAGATGTAAGAATATTTCTAGGCCATGCTAGTTTTATAGAAGACTCAGATAATTTTACAAGAATAGTTGCTCCATTGTTGAAATTTCTTAATAAGAATACCAATATTTCTTGAAATGAACATTCCCAAATTGATTTCAAGGATTTAAAAGGAAAGCTTACCAAGGCAGCCATCATGAGGGGACCAAATTGGTCTCTCTCATTCCTTATGTTGACAGATTAATCAGATACAACACTTGGAGATGTTTTGGGACAACAAAAAAATCAATTATCTTATGCCATTTGTTTCGTTAGAAGGAAACTAAGACCTACTGAATTAAAATATATATTGATGGAAAATGTGTTTTTAGAATTTTTGCACGTAATTAATAAAGTGAAAATATATCAACGGGTATCATGTTTTTATCCATCTTGATGATTCTACAATATGATATCTGATGAAAAAAAATACAACTTATGTTGTAATAACTAAATATTTTTTTTGTTGTTGTAGGAGTTTAACATTATTATTGTAAATAGAACTAGAAGAACGAATCTAGCGTGTTAGGTCTCTATAATACTTGTGTTTCCCTCTTATTGTTATTGTTAGTGTGGCCCCCTTATTTTTATTGATGTGTCATTACATTATTATTGTTGTGTAGGCTCTAGTTATATTATGACCCCTTAGACTCCTATATATATCAAGGAGGTATTCTCATTTGAATCATCCAATAATTGTTCATTTATGTGATGTAAAAGGAGGTTTCCCCCTGAAACAAGTTTATTTTGAAGCGTTTGATATATTTATTCTTCTATTTTCTTATTTGGTTACATGACATTTGGTATCAGAGCTTTGGATTCTAGGGCTTTAAAATAGTTGTGATAAAAAATACACTAAGGGTCATAAGTGTGCTGAGAAGAAATTATTATACATAGATTGTGAAGAGGAGGAAGAAAAGGAACTAGAAACATCAAAAGAAGATAATATACACCAAGAACTAACCCCAAAGAAAGAATAAATGAATTCAACCATATCTTATAATGCATTGGCAGAAATTACCACTCCTCAAATTCTCAATATCGAAGGATTTATCAAGAGAAAAATAGTAATAGTGTTGATCAGTTCTGCTAGTACCCATATTTTATTCATTGTAAGATACCCAAGGAATTGAATTGCTTTCTATATCCAGCACCAGAGTGTCAAGTGATGGTTGCAAATGGAGGAACTATAAATTTCTTAGGGAAGTTCCATAATATCAATCTAACCATGGGGGAATATGTATTGAATAGCCTAATGATTTCCATTCTAATGGGTGGTGCTAATGTTGTATTAGAATTCCAATGGTTACAATATTTGGGGATGATACTTTTTAATTTTCAAGAACTTTTCTTGAAATTTTATTGGGAAAGAAAGGAAATTCAATTAAGGAGAATCACAGGAAAAATCAGGGAATCAATCAACTATAATGGCATGACAAATCTTTTGAAGAAAGAACACCAAGGCATAATTGGACATTTATGCTCACTAGATGTTCAAACATCGAAATCATTTATTTCTCCATATATCCAAATAATATTGGACAATCATTTCAAGGTATTTGAGACTCCCAAAGGCCTCCCACCTATTCTTGATCATGATCATGCTCTTCACTTGATTCAAGGAGGAATTCCTCCAAACATCAGACCTTATAGATATCCCTATGCCCAAAAGAGTGAAATTTAATGTATTGTTGCAGAAATGCTAGAGGTACGTATAATTCAACCTAACCAAAGTTCTTTCTTTTCTCCAATAATATTGGTACACAATCAAGATGGATCATGGCTTACGTGTCTAGATTATAGGGAGCTCAAAAATATCACTACTAAATATAAAATTCCCATTCCTATCATTGATGAATTGTTGGATGAATTACATGGAGAAATTTACTTCATCAAGTTGGACCTTCATTTAGGATACCATCAAATTAGAATGAAGACTGAAGACATTCTAAAAACAACATTAAAATTGCATGAAGGTCATTAGGAATTTTTGGTCATGCCTTGTGGCCATACTAATGCACCTCCACATTTCAAGCTTTGATAAATTCCATTTTCAAACCCTTCCCTAGAAAATTTGTGTTAGTAATTTTTGATGATTTCCTAATCTATAACAAGTCATGGAAGGATCACGATCAACATGTTGATAGGGTTCTCGAACTATTGGAGGGAAAACAATTGTATGCAAAACCTCCAAATTTTTCTTTGGGGTACAGGAGGTGCAATATTTATGTCATATTGTATATCATGAGGGTGTTAAGGTAGATCCTAAACAAATTAAAGCAATAAAGGAATGGAAAATCCCCATAACCCTAAAGCATCTTCAAGGATTTCTAAGGTTGATAGGGTATTGTCACACATTTTTTAATAATTATGGGAAAATAGAAGAACCTCTAACAACATTACTGAAGAAAGATGCATTTTTTGGGACTCCAAAATCAACTAAGTACTTTGAACATCTTAAAGAGGAAATGTGCAAAGCTATGGTTTTGGCTATTCCAGACTTCACAAAAGCCTTTATGGTCTAATGTGATGCCTTAGGAAATTGAACTAGTGTTATTTTAATACAATAAGGAAGACCTATTACTTTTCAGAGTCATCCAAGCAAGGGAAAGTATTTACACAAACCTATTTATGAGAAGGAAATGTTGGCAATACTACATGCCGTGAAGCAATGGTTCCCTTACCTGATTGGAAGACACTTGATGGTAAAAATAGATCATGATAGTCTTAATACTTTTTGGATCAAATATCATCTTTAGAAGAGTAGAAAAAATGGGTCACTAAGATGTTTGGTTATGACTTTGAAATCGTCTACAAAAAATGGAAGAAAAATGTTGTTGCAGATGCACTCTCAAGAAGGGATCAGGATTTGAAGGCATTTCTCTATGCCATTTCTATTATTGTAGGCAATTTTATCACATTTGGTGAATAGGCCTACAAACTAGATCAATCCACATCTATGAACAACTTGTCATCATCCCTACACAAATCCATAAGCATGACACTTCCAAAACCCTAATTTTCTGGGCATAACTTCTTCATTTTAATGCTTTTAAGTCCCACCGCATCTTGCCCCTTTAGGGACTTATGTTCAACAACATGTTGCTTCCTTCTACACGAGTGTTGATCAGTAGTAGGTTGTCCCTTGCTAGGGGTGTGTTGATTCTAGAAATTCGGGAATACTAAAAAGGATCCCGAAGCTTCCTCTTCCATAAGCTTCCAGAGGTTGTTTAACCATTTACCTTGAATAAGAACTTTGAATCCTATCTGATCCTACCTTAGATATTTCACCTCTTATCCCTTGAGCTAATATTCCCCTCTTAAGTGGATCTCAAGCCTAGATTGGTAAATGGATAAGAATTCCTAAACTACCATCCCTCTCCTATAAATTTACAAGCATCCACAACATAAGGGTTTCCTTTTAGAGACTAATCATTCCCTCAAGCGACTACTTTGAATCTAAAGAGTCATCATCTTCATGAATTAGGGTGACATAGAGGTTTTCTTTGTGACAAGGAAGTATAAGTCAACATGGGGAGATCTCTACAACATCAACACTATTATTGGTTGTAAACTCTCACCTATTTTTATTAATAAAAACAATACATTGTTTCCCTGTATATGTTATGTTATGTTTATGTTCATATATTTCAATGCTTTGTTGATCCATTGAATAGAGTGATTGGATTATGATACATAGATGTTGTAGATCCTTGTCTTGTTTTGGTTGTAAGTGCAGGTTCTACTTGTAGCAACTAGAGCTACAATTGTATCTTACAAGCTAAGAGGAGAGTAAAGCTTGCGGCAGATTCTAGGTAAGCTTCTTTCCATTCATCAATCTCTCTAAGGGAAACTTTATATTCTTCGCTTTATGTTTTTCTAGACCAGTCCACTAGGTCTAGGGGGGAAATCATAGATTATGCATAAAACATTAGCGACTATGCTAGGAATCATTTCATTCGCTTAGTGGTTTCCTTGTCCCTAGTACTTGTTTCACCTCTTAAACAGGGATTCATTGACTGACATATATGAATTGACCCTAGGAAGAGCTTTCATTGAGCTTAATTTGATTTTTTGTGTTAGAACTTGGTTCATCTTAATTAGCACCTCCCCATTCTGGAGACAGAGTGTTACAAAGCTCCCCGTCCTTCTCAGCACCTATGTTGTAGAGTACCGGTGCTCTTTCTGTACTGACGTTGACCCCTGTTTGATGCAAAAAATTCCTTTTTGTGATTTTCTCTCTGATTAGCGTTGTTCTATATAGTTCTCCTTATGTCCCTGAGTGTGTCCTAGTCCCTCAAAATCGTTCATCTTTTATTCTTTTGGTTTTGAGTGCCTTTGATAAGATTTTTTTTGGAATTTACTTTGTTCTTGTTAATTAGGTTATCAACAAACCGAATTTCTTGATTGTTGATTACTTGAAAGAATTGGTATTTCAATCATTGCTTTGAAGAGTTCCTTTTATTAGTGATTAAGAATACATCTTATTTTTCTTTTCATTTGAAAATTAATTAGATTGAAAAGAAAAAACTCTTTGCATTGGATGTAGCATTTTGTATGTGAATTGGAATTGGAACAATTGCATTAAGGGAATTGCATTTAACAAAATTTGTTTTCTTTATTTTGTAGGTTGCATACTCTTCGTTGTCTTCCCTCCCATACATAAATTTTCATTGAAAGAAAAGTTTCATTACATCATGCTAGTTTTCATTTTTAGGATATTTAGGTGAAATTCACGCTTAGCCTTTAAAACTGAACTTAATTCAAGATAAAATATAAAATTTATTGAATCAATTTAAGGATCAATTTAAACATTAACACAAACATTTAGAGGTCTAGGCTAGAGACATTTTCTGACGTTTGTAAATATAGGAGTTGTCACTTTTTTCCAGAGTTGCATCCCAGGGGTGATATCTCGTTCCACATATGTAAGTGTATCAGACTATTCTCCACATATCTTTCAGTATATTGGATCATGCTCCATGAATGAAAATTATATGGGAACACTCTCATAATATGGTTACTTATTAGATAACACTAACACAGACTACACTTCCACGTACCATCGAGTATATTTTGGAAGTCCACGACAGGTTGCTATCCTCGCCATAGGTAACTGAGTCGTACGCCTTCTATACTATGATACACCAAACACATCATTCGGGGAGATTTCTTGCTCGTATGTAAATCCTTGGTTCTCCAAGGTTATATATTTTAGTTCATAGTTGCTTGGTAGACCTTTACGCCTAGATTACCCCTTTTTTATTTACTTTTTGTTGGTAATTGTTAAGATTTATTAATCCAACATGGAAGAAAAACTCCCTCCCCACCGCCATTCACATAGAATGAAAAATAAGCCTCCTCTCCCACTAGAGGAAAATCCTCGCCATCGCTAGAACAAAAAAAATATGCAAACAACCAAATTTGGCACTTCAGGAACTACTTCTAGTCCTGCACCTGAAATTCATCCACTGGAATCATCCTATCCTGTGAGTGTTGAGCCCGAGATTACTTCTTCATTTGCTGTTGAATATGACCCAGTTGAAATAGAAGCACCTAAGGCTATATTACCTAGGGTTATTGAACCTAAGTATACTTGATCCAGGTGTATGTTTGGTGGCCACCTACCTATTCCACCTAGAACCCCCAGTCAGTTTCATCTGTTTCCTTAATTGTAGCATAATTTACTATTTTTGGCAGTTTTTTGGGTCCTTAACTTCCAGAGCCATTTTGAGGCCCAAAACAACGTTTTTTTGGCAAAATTCATTTAGTAATTTCTATAAGAATCACATTTGTAGTTGTAGTCCTTAGAGATATATTTCCAATGAGGTATCATACACATCAAACGAAGATAATATGACAAAGTTACGACCCTCGGAAGTTGGCTGCCCAACTAACCCCAATGGGGCCCATAAACTTTTGGTGTTACATCTTCTCGGGTTAGGGTTTTGGTTTTTTATGATTATCCCTTATTGTTTAATAATTAAAATTCCCTTGAGCCTCATTGTAACTTAGTTTAGAGGCATGTAGGTGCCACATCGCCTCTCAGAGATAAGCTACCATTGCCCGAGCTATCTTATTTTCATTATGTTTGTAAGCATAGTTCAATATTTTTCTATTAATGAATTGAAGTGTTTTTCTACTGCATCTCTGTGTTTATGATTATATCTGTAAGTTGTTGGATTCCTGTTTAAGTTTGGATCAGTGGTATCAGAGCGGTCTTCTCTTTCTCTGTTTTTCTTTGCATGTCCCCTGTTGTAACATGCTTTATTTTTGATAAGTTAGTTTTTATTTTATAATAGAGGGTATGAAAAAATAAAGAAAAAATGGAAATATATAAAAAAAAAAAGATGAAATAAAACCCCATCAAATGAAAAAAAAAAAAAAAATGTATAAGTGTGCGTGTTCAAATACAACTTCATGAAGTAAATTGTATTTGTAATAATAAAGGTTTGTGTGCAACTTGTTTTGATGCCACAACCTTTTCTTATGATTGGGATCAAAATGTTTAACCTTGATCAAATCATTTCAATTTTTGTATTATATTAGAGAATAAGTTCAACCAAATAGTTTAATCTTGGTTGAACATTAGAAGATAGGATAGAATAGGATAAATAAATGGCCTAACATGCTCAAAATTTGTCCAAGTTGTATTATATTAGGCTTGATTAGTCAAAATTTAGTTAAATAAGGGAAACTAGTCTAAATGCACCCAAGATAGATTAATTTTTAATTAATTCTTAATTACCTTTTGAAAGGTGATTAATTATTTTGTAAATAAACATTTATATGCTTTTTGTCAAAGGTCATATAAGACAAAATGGTTTGTCGGCAAGTGATAAAGTTTAGGCTATATCCGACGATGGTCCACCTCTCTGCCTAGATCAATGGCAGGGAAGCCACTTCGTACCCATTCGCCATGATACGAGATAATGGTAGGGGCAGTGCGAAATTTTTTTTTTCCCACGTGGCCCCATCGTTACCTCAGTGCTTCGCACCCCCCTCCCTGCTTACCGCTTACCAGTACCCCGCCCCCCTTCCGAATTCTGCCTTCCTACCTTCCCGTGCTTCCCAATACCGTGCCAAAGGTAACATCTCCCATGCCATCCACCTCCATCCGCTCCATGTCACGTGTCCTCAGTCATTGTTTCTTATTCATTGCTGCCATTTATTACCTCCTATTGTTTATCTTCCCGCATTAAATTCCCAATTAGAATATCAACAACGAATTTCCTGTAATGGTAGCCTAATCTGATGATAAATATCCTTTTGACACATTACATCCTTTTTCCTAAACTTCTTTTTCACTGTTGAATTTACTATTCCTGTTTATAGATTCATGCCATTGTCGATTCTGCAACAGTAAGCGTCCTCTGAAGGTATCTCTGTGACTTTTCTTCCATCCACCATTTCAGTTCTGATACCATGCTCTAAAGAAGAAAGACAAGCCATCTTCTATCTTCTCTGTAGCATAGGAAACCTCAAAGGCTTTTGATGCCTTAGACCAGGACCACATCCCATTAGCTGACCAATATTTTAAAATTGTAGACACAAAATGTGAATTCGACATGTTCGAATTGTACAATTGGCTAAAATAGACATACTTTGACTCTGAAGATGAAATAAACCTATGGAAATCCCTTCTACCTCTGTATATGTTTCCTCAGACCTATTCCTTTCCTGATTTAGTCATCTGGTACGAAGCCAAGTATAATCCTTTAAATGGAACAATGATAGCTCAGAAAGGAGACATTATGATATATATGACTCTAGAAACCATTAATAAAATGATTATGGTCCCTCAAAATGATTCCCTTATCTTTTTCTCCACTGCATCCTTAATTAACCTATATCATAAGCTCACCTTCCCTCAAAGAGCTCAAATTTTTGAGATCATTCTCCCTGAAGATGCTAAGCTCCCTAAAAGGAATCCTCCTTACCCAGCATCCATGTTCCCTAAGAGAGCTAAGCACATAATTTCCCTAATTTCTTGCTTGTTAGGCTACCGATCAGATCAATGGGTAGATGAAGCTATCTTAGGCTAACTGTCAATTTTTTCTAAACAAAAGAAGGCTGCCTTCACGTATAACTATAGTAAATTATTGGTTGGAGCTATGCATGAGAAATTGATGAATATCACTACTGAAGGAGTGTTTAGGATGACCAGCAAGAGAATCAAGTTGTCACACAGTGGACCTCTTTAATTAGGAAGAACTCAACTGAGTTCAGATTTGCAGACTTCATTGACTATTTCATTCACCCAGTTGCACAGCTTCTCAGTAGTCAGAGTGAACATACGATCAGTATAGAAATAAAAATGATGCTACATCTCAGTGATCATGTTAGAACAAGAGACGGGTATCTTTACCAGAACTACACAAATATTAGAGTATAAGGCTGGGAATTGGCTCCATATAAGTTGCCCAAATATGTTCCAATGAGAATTTTCTCTCTTGAATATACTAGGAAAATGATGAATATGGATGAGCTTCATTTTATTTCAGGGAAGAGGAGATCACAGCTTAAGATAAAGGCACCTGTAGGATCATTCATTTGTAATACTGAATCAACAGGTTTAGAAGCATATGCCAGACTAAAATAGATGGGCTTCCAACCAAGCTTCACCGAGTATTATGACCCATTCAATATTATCTTAGACTTAAGGCTGGAACTCAAAACCACACCTTACAATCATACACCAAGACCAGAGATTGAGAAGTTCAAAAATAAACAACAATGAGAGGAGAGTACTCTTGAAGAAGTAGAAGAACATGTTTTACCTCCTTCTACTGTTCAGACTCCTACTTCTAAAACCAAGCATGACAAGGGGCCCAGAGAAGGATCTTCATCATCAGTAGTTGGAGACAAGGAATTCATTCACTATGAAAAAAATCAAGAACTAAATCCAAAGGCACTACTGCTACTCAGGGTTAGAAGGAGCCTATCATCATGAATTTGGATGATTCACATGTATCTATAGGGACATAAGAACCTTTAATTACTACTCCATATTCTTCTTATACTTCACAAATTTTTTTAGAGATCACTCAATCTGCAGGACGAAGTGAGCTAGAGCACTCAAATGTCTTCACTAATTTCCTTGAAATCAAGCAGAAGAATGAATCTTTAAAAGGAAATGTTTATGCACAGTTTTGGAAGCAGAGTTATACTTCACAATACAGGTTATTTTCATCTTTTGACGTGAAAAGGGAAGAATGAAAATGGCTTTTCTACAGGCTCAAGTGTCTTTTCCTAAGGGTTCCTTTGATTACAAGAAAATTGTATTTTCTCTTGGTTCTAATCAGATACACCCAATTGATCAAAATGACATGCATAGGTAGTCCAGTGAGATGTGTTTCTCAACCATGACCAATAATTCCATGGCATTGTTAAAATTGAAAATTGCTCTGCCAAATGTGTAGTCACAATTGAAGATTGAGAAAATATCATCTTTAGCAAAGGATAACAGGGTCAAGTCATTAGAGAACTTATTAATTAAAATTGGATATGACCCTACTGATGTTAAATATGATGAAAATATTATCAAAAATAAAAAAAATAGATATTGCACCATTGAGGAAGTAGCTAAAACTACTTCTACAGAGGTCCCCAAACCACGGAGATAGTAGAAAGTGAACAACATAAGGAAGACATTCTCAAGCTTACCATTGAGTAGAATGTACAGATAATGACCATGGAGGAGAAAATTGAGAAATTGCTTAAGGAAAAAGAGCAATTTACTTAGTTAGCTATAGCCCCCATCATAAATATTCCTATTACATTGTCCAGAACAGAAGGGGAATCTACATCAACCACTGCAGAATTTACATCAACAACAAGGGATTTGAACAAAATCATACAGGAGTTGACTCACCAGAAGCAAGAAAATGAAAGGCTTCATAAGAAATTTAAGAATCTGGAAGCTCAAAAGATAAATAATGATACTATGTATGTTGAATAAATGCAGAAGACCCACAGGTTAAACAGAAGAATAGAAGAGTTGGAAAGTCAGTCATTAAGCTCAAACCTTAGCCCAAGCCAAGGAAAACATCCGGGCATATATTAGTCAGGCCATAAATGAAGTATGGCCTTCCATTCAGATCATTTTTGAGCATGAGGAAATCATAAATAGATGTCAGGTAGCCATTGATGAAGTGAAGCGACTTGTTAAAGACAAACCAAGTGAAGTTGTAGACATGATAAGAGCTCTTAATTCAAAAAATGCGGCTGAGTTGGAGCAAATTGAGATTTTGGATGGAACATAAATAATTTTTGAGATCAAGAAGGTATTGCAGAAAAAGAACCTAATGACTCAGCTAGAGACTAAGTGCCAAACCTTAAATACTTTTGTCCAAAGGATTCATTTTGAGTTTAATTTACTTAATTAGAGAGGAGTGCCAGGATTAGTGGCCCCAAATGACAGGTTGATTAGTTTAGAATAATACTGCTAGAATCTTTATATTATAGCAACCGATAAAGCAAACCTTGTAGGCATAAAGGGTCATATTACAGAGAAACAGAGGTTAGAAACTCTATATTTTAACTTGACTATTAAGCATGAGATTAAAAAGCTTTGTGTAAATAGGCCCACTTTTGAGAAATACACCGAAGTTGATGAAGTTTACAGGAAATTGGTAAATATTGTTATACCAGGTGAAGACCGATGGGATCACTTGTGTGAAGTTATTGAGTAACTTTCACCAAAAACTAAGAGACAACTGGGAAACACTTTTTGGGGACAACATCATCAATAGATTCCTAAAGAATAGTGCTAGCACATGGCAGTTTTGAAATTCCTATAATTTTGTACTATTTTTGTATTTTTGTTTTGAAAATATCTAGAAAAACCTTTGTATAAATAACTCCTCCTTCGAGTTCTTAAGGGTTGAACCCTTGTATGATCTTTGAGAACACAATTGTAACTGAGGTGGAGATTTGCCAGGTTAATGGAAGGATTCTGATTTTTCCTTCTATAGTTTTATCTCCTAGTAAGTTTTTCATATGTGCTTATTTCATTATGTCTTTGTTCATATATTTAATTCTTTATGCATAGATCTGTGTAGGATCATACTAAGTATTAGTTAGTTTTATATCCCCTTTGAAGTTATCAACAATAACTAGGGACTAGTTTATAAGGCTATATGTTATTATAAGATCCTTTATATCAATTAATTGTCACACAAATCTGCATTCGTTTAAATATATTTTATTCTACATGAAACATTGTTTGTTTGTATTCTTTGCTTATAACCAATCAAATATTATTTTTGAATATTTAGCAAATTACATTTATTAATATTCTATTATTCACTCACTTTAAATCAATTAACTATAGATAGGAAAATAACAACCCTTTCATCTAGCTTAATAATTGTTAAGGCTTAACACCTGTTTTGAATAATTCATAACATTGGTAATCCATGAAACTTAAAAATAAACACAAAATTTTAGATGATCTGGCCCGACTAACTGTCCTAGAGTCATCTCAGAGGACAATATCAGATTGACGTCATTGCAGGGGAGCGAATATTGAACTATTCTTTGGGACAACGATTAAAATCTTTTTATTTAAGGTGAATAAAGAAATTGTAGGTTAAAAAATGATTCACCTGCCAACTCCACTAGACCAAGATGTCTCCTTCAAAACATACCAGATCTCACTCTAGCTCTCAAATTATATCTCCTTTATATGATCGAGAGAGACTGGTGAGAGAGGCCTTGTTTAGAAGGAGACTTGAAGCTTCTACTTCTTCTTCTATACCATTACATCCTGAAGATATTTCAGCTTCTGATCCCTTTAGCTCTGTTCCATCCCAATTAGGTTTGGTTGATCTAACACCTAGGGTTTTAAAAAAATTTCTAAAGGAGTTGATCTGCAGTTAGCTCTCTTAGTCCGATATTTGGAATCATACAAACTTCTTGAAATATTTTCAAATTCATCCAAGTCACAGGAAGAAATAGACGTACATTTATCGTACCTAAAACCAACGAATTTTGTCTCCCCCACCCATTATACATTTCCATCTACTTTTGCCCAACCTGAAGAAACCTTCCATGTATATTCAAACCCTTTGTTTGAAAGTAAAGAGCAGGTCAAAACAGAGGTTCAGAAGTTAGTAATTAAAACACCTTTGAAAACTTTTAGGAATCGTTCACTTTCCCATTCTCCTCCTCCCACTTTTACACCTCCTTCTTCACCCACTGCTACACCACCTTCCTCTTCATCCTACACTACATGATCTCCAATCTCTTCTATTGAATCTTCTTCTTCGTCATCTTTAGATATGGCCTTTCAACCTATAATTCAGGCTAGATATGTTGCCCTGCATCTTCCCGACCAACTCAACAATTTTCTTGATGGGTGTTTGAAAAACCTACGCAGGTTTAATAGGGAAATTGGTTTGTCTACAGAAGATCATTAGCTACATTTCTAGATTTTGCAGATAATATGAATATAGAGCATAAGGATGTATATATGAGTTTATTTGTTTAATCTTTAGAGGGAAATTTTAGGATATGGTTTAGACAACTAAGATTTGATTCAATTCATTCTTGGAATGAATTAACTACCATATTCAAGAACCAGTGGGGTGTTAGAAAGGATCCAGTTTACTATCTTAGTGAGTTTGAAGAGCTTAAAAGGAACCATGGAGAACCAGTGGTAGATTTATTAAATGATTTAATAAACTTTAACATAAAATGCTTCCTGATTGCAAACCTCCAGTTATAGCAGTAAAAGTTAGGTTTTCCAAATCCTTTGATGATGACTTTGCAGTCATGCTGAGGGAAAGGACATCTCCTACCCTTCAGGACATGCAAGCCAATGCTATGGAAGTTGAGGCTAATAGATCAACGTCATCTAAACTCAAAGCCAAGGATGAAAAGGCTGAAAGAAAAATGAAAGCCAAGGAGGAAGGATCTTCCTTAAAGACCAAAAATGATGATCAAAAAATGGATGAGATAACATCATTACTTAGAAACCTTTCTAATAGGATTTCTAAGATTGAAACTTAGTCTAGAATGATACAACAAACTGTTGTTAGACTATAGAATCAATTTATAAGAGCCCCTAAAACTTAAATTTTACAGAGACCTAACACTGATCAACAGATCCAACCTCCTCTGATGATTGATGATGAACATCCAGATGACATTGGACCTCTGATCTCTGAAGATATAAATAATTTTTATTCTTCATCAGTACATAATGCTATTGTTTCTCACCCTTTAAATCAATCTTCTCAGAATCAAGAAGACAATCAAATTTCTAAATATCATGCCTTCTCTGAATTCCTAATTGGAGAATTGAATAGAAGATACGATCTAAGACCTAGGATAGGGCCTGGTAGACCTCCAAGAAGCCCCACTCTAAATGAACCTCAGATCAAAACTACTGAAACCCAGATAATTATCTTTCAATCATTGAATCAAATAGGTGAAACAAGCCAAATTGATAAAATTGTTTTGACAACGTTCAATGTTGAAAGAGATCTAGAAAGAGTTAAAATACCAATTCCCCTGGCTAAATTATCAAAGAATCTAGGGTATAAGAACCAAGTTTCTAAATGGATTCAGTCATCCAATGTGGATGATGAAGGGGATGTGATAATCTTGCAGGATGAAAATACCTTAGTAGTTTTTGGTCCTAGCTCTGACATGATAGATGAGAATGTACCACCGTTTTATTTGACTCTAAAGTTCATGATTTCCTGTTATATAACTGCATGTTAGATTCTAGGGCTTCCCATTATCTAATGGCTAAAGTGATCATGGACCAAATGCAATTCAAATTCACTAGAACTTACCATGATCTTTACACTTTGGACTCCAAGAAAGTTCATTGTCTTGGACTCATTAAAGATTTGGTGGTTACCTTAGCTCAGATCCCTGTCAAGAGTGTGGCTTTAGACATAGTAGTCACTAACACTCATCCCAAATTTGGCATGCCGCTCTCAAGATCTTGCCATGATAAATTAGGAGGAAGCCTACAAATGGATATGTCTTATGCAACTCTTCTGGTATATGGGGGTGACAACCTCAGGCTATACAGAGAAGTTATATTTATGAATATTCTTTGTAGATATGATCAATCGAGGAATCATCCTATTTATGACATTGACCAAGAATTTGGGTGTTTTGAACTATCAGTTAATAATTTGCAAAATACTCAACTTACCATTGGAGACATTGTTGATCAACCTAAATCCATTGAAACTAATATTTGGAAATTGTACTTTGATGGTTCTTGCACAAAGGAACGAGTAGGAGATGGAATTGTATTAATTTCACCAAATAAAGAAAATGTTACCCAATCATACAAAATTGAATTCGATGTAACTAATAAGGTAGCAGAGTATGAAGATTTTCTGCTAGGATTGGAGTTGGCAAGAGGACTTAAGGTGCAAGACTTAAGTGTATACAATGATTCTGAACTTATTGTCCAACAAGTTAGGAATCAATGTCAAACTAAGCAACCCAAACTAAGATCTTATAGGAATGAATTTTGGGATTCAATTGAAAATTTCTTTTCAACATTCAATAGTACTACTATTCCTAGAGATCAAAACATGCACACAAATTCCTTGGTTGTCTCTGCAAGTTCTTTTAAAGTTCCTGATAAAATGCTTGTCTAGTATCAAATTCAAGTCAAGTATAGACCATCTATTCCTGACAATCTTAAGCACTGGAAAATATTTGATGGTGATGAGCAACTAAAATCCTTTTTGCAAGTCATTGATGAATCCTCAAACATGCAAGTTGAGGAAGAACAACTTGATAATCTTGAATTTGACAACAAAAATTAAACACCACAATTTGATTCTAAAATTGCTGATCATAGCATTATCCAATTATCTAATAATTTTATTCCAAAAGATTTAATTCCCCTTGAGAAGATCTTTAATCATAATGATATCCCCAAAAATACACTATCTGATTCAAACGAGGAAAGTATTTAAATTTATAACATTGGAAGTTCTGAAGAGATCATAAATGTTAAAATTTCTGCATCTCTGTCAATGGATGCCAAAGGCAAATATTTAGCCCTCCTCAAACCCTACAAAGATGTTTTTGCCTGGTCTTATAATAAATTAAAAGTATGTGATACGTCTCTTATTGAACATAAAATTCCATTAAAACCAGAGGCAAAAACTTTCAAACAAAAATTGAGGAGAATTAATCATGTCCTTCTTCTTGTTCTTGAAAAAGAACTTAAGAAGCTACTCAATGCTAAAATAATAATTCCATTGAGATATGAAAATTGGGTAGCCAATCTAGTCCCCATGAGAAAAAAGAATGGTGAAATTAGATTATGTGTGGATTTTAGGAATTTGAATAAATCTTCCATGAAAGATAATTATCCATTACCTAAGATGGATAAATTACTTCAGAAAGTTTCAAGAGCCCATAGAATTTCCATGTTAGATGGTTTTTATAGATATAATCAGATTATGGTTAGTCAAGAGGATAGAGAAAAAAATGGATTCACAACTCCATGGGGCACATTCATGTATGCCAAGATGCCTTTTGGGTTAACTAATGTTGGAGCCACATTTCCACATGCTATGGACCTAGCATTTGTAGGTAAGACCAGCAAATTTGTTGTTATTTACTTATATGATTCAGTTGTTTTTTCCAATTCTGATGAAAAGCATTTGAGGCATTTGAGAAAGGCTTTTAAGAGGTGCAGAAAATTTGGGATTTCTCTTAATCCCAAGAAGTATTTTTTTCCACTCCAAGAAGGAAAATTGCTCAGCCACATCATTTCTAAAGAAGGATTAGTCATTAATCCTAAAAGATTCTTAACAATTCAGGCACTCATATTACCAAGGAACAAGAAGGAATTTCTATATTTCCTTGGAATTTTTTTTTTTTTTTAAGAAGGCTTATCCCTAATTATGCTAAAATAGTTAAGGACATTACTGATATGCTGAAAAATAACCATGAAGTTAAATGGACTGTTCCTGCTAGGTATGCTTTTGATCAGATTAAAAAGGCCATTGCAGAAGCCCCCATCTTAGCCAGTCCAGATTACTATAAACCTTTCAGTGTCTTTTCTTTTGCTTCTGAAACTACCTTAGCTATTGTTCTTTTGCAAAAGAAAAAAGATGGAGATGACGAACCCATTGCATTTTTTACCAAAGTAATGAGAGATGTTGAGCTAAAGTATGATATCATTGAAAAACAATCATATTCTTTAGTTCAAGCTCTGAAAGCCTTTAGAGTCTAACTGCTCCACTCTTCTATCATTTCTTGTGTACGTAATAGTGTTTTGAAAACTGTTTTAACTCAGTCTGACACTAATGGAAGGATTGGGAGATGGATAACTAAAATTTTAGAGTATGATCTCATCATCAAGACTACCAAGCTGGTAAAAGGTCAAGGTCTCGCTAAGCTCCTTGTTGAATCCAATTGCAAGATCTTAGGAATAAATCCTTTTTTAAACATCACAGCTGAGAAGAATCCATAAGAACCTTCCGCGACCCCCACACAGGAGAATCCACAAGAACCTTCTGAGAGCCCAACTAAGAAGAATCCACAAGAACCTTTTGAAATCCCAATATAGGAGAATCCAAAAGAACCTTTTGCATCGGATCATTCAATTTTGATTCACATTGATGAAATTTTTTGTTATCAAATTTGTACTTTCATATTGTGAACTTTCTTAGAAAATTTGAATATCCAACTAAATTTAGCAAAAATCAATGTAAAACATTGAAGTTGAAGGTTGTCAAGTATTGTATTGTAAATGCAAATCTTTATAGGAAGGATCCTCTTAATATCCTTTTACTTTGCCTAATAGAGAATTAGACAAAAGGGATCATTGATTAATTTCATGCAGGAATTTGTGGAGGGCATGATGTTTGGAGTGCTATAACATACAAGATCTTAAGTGTGGGGTTTTATTGGCCTACTCTGTTTGCACAAGTGGGAGAAAATATTATGAGATGTACACAATGTCAAATGTTTGTTGGAAAGTAGAGATTAACATCTCTTCCATTGGTTCTAGTCTTAGTCCAAGCACCATTCCTTCAATGGGGATTGGATTTCATTTGTGAAATTCATCCTCCATCAAGCAATCAACATAGATGGAAATTGACTGCTACAGACTACTTTACCAAATGGGTAGAATTCATTCCAGTCAGAAATGAAATTGATACTGTTGTTATCAAGTTTATTGAAGAATATATATTGTCTAGATTTGGATGCCCGAGGAAAATAGTTACAAATAATGCACAAGCATTCAATATTACTAAGATGATTGAGTTCTATCAGAAATATTAAATCTTGTTGCATCATTCTACACCATCCTATCCATAAGGAAATGGACTGGAAGCATCCCCAAATAAAGTTTAGTTAAAGCTATAAAGAAAACATTGGAAGATCATTAAAGGAGTTGGGACAATCATCTCATTTATGCACTTCGGGCCAACATGAATTCACCCAAAAGATCAACAGGTAAATCCCCATTTTAGTTTGTTTATGGAAAAGAAGTTATATTTCCCACACATTTAGCTTTTCTTGTTATGAAGTTTTTGCAAGAGTCAAATGAAGAGCCTGATGACTTCTCTTGAAGAATAAATCAAATCATAGAATCAAATGAGGATAGAGATGAAGTACATTACAAGCTTAAGAAATACCAGAGTAAAATGAAAATCTTGTTTGATAGGAAAGCTAGGGAAAGAGATTTCATGGAAAGTGATTTGATACTAATATGGGATGCTAGGAGAGAAGACAAAGGGAAACATGGCAAGTTTGACAACCTTTGGTTGGGACCTTTTAGCATTACTAGAGTCAAGGGTAATAACACTTTCATTCTACAGAATTTGGAGGGAGAGTATTCCTCATTTCTTGTCAATGGGAAGTACTTGAATAAATATATTCAGTATTGATAGGTTCCATTCACTCATCATTGTATTATACCATAGAGTTTAATTTACATGCAGTGTGTATTTGTTTCAACAGAGATCCCATTAGCCCGAGGAGAAGGCACATGGATCTGTAAGTTCTTTGCAACATGCAAGAGGAAGCAGTCCCCAGTTGGAGCCGATGTTGTAACATGCTTTATTTTTTATAAGTTAGTTTTTATTTTATAAAAGAGGGTGAAAAATAAAGAAAAAATGGAAATATGAAAAAATAAAAAATAAAAAATAAAAAAGAGAGATGAAATAAGTGTGTTTGTTTAAATTCAACTTCATGAAATAAATTGTATTTGTAATAAATAAAGGTTTGTGTGCAGCGTGTTTTTATGCCACAACCTTTTCTTCTGATTTGGATCAAACTATTTAGCCTTGATCAAATCATTTAAATTTTTGTATTAAATGAGAGAATAAGTTCAACCAAATAGTTTAATATTGGTTGAACATTAGAAGATAGGATAGAATAGGATAAATAAATGGCCTAACATGCTCAAAATTTGGCCAAGTTGTATTAGATTAGGCTTTATTATTCAAAATTTAGTTAGATAAGGGAAAAAAATCTAAATGCGCCAAAGATAGATTAATTTTTAAGTAGCGCTTAATTAAATTTTAAAAGGTGATTAATTCTTTTGTAAATAAAAATTTATATTCTTTTTTTCAAAGGTCATATACGACAAAAGGGTTTGTCAACAAGCGATAAAGTTTGGGAAATTCCTCTGTATATGTTTCCTCAGACCTATTCCTTTACTAATTTAGTCATATGGTGCCAAGCCAGGTATAATCCTTTATAGAGAACAATGAAAGCTCATAATGGAGACATTCTAATATCTATCACTCCAAAAACCATTAATAAAATGCGTCTGATCCCGGAAAATGATTCCCTTTAGCTTTTTCTCCACTGCGGCCTTAATTGATCTTTTTCATAAACTCAGTATTGAACTGGTAAGTCCCCTCTGCGGACAGAGGCGATCCCACTAGCCCAACATGGGTCTAGCAACAATCACACAACGCTAACACGCAGGTTCCTAATTACATAAATCAAAGATCGATCATGATGGTCTACCTGGATTCCAACGCTAGTAGTTGTAGAAGAATCGCCGCTCCCGTTCCTTTGCTCCGGCTGGTCACAATCCTCACAATCCTCGTGAATGGACACCTGCACATGCAAAGAACGATACAAGCACAAGCATAAAATCCAGTATATGCAATTATATATCGGTCAAAAAAGATATAACTCAATTGCCATGATAATAACACATGAGTGGAACCATAATGATAGTCGTCTATTAATGAGTAAAAATAGAGAAAGATTACAACCAAAGGTTCTGACGTTGAACCTCCTCTGATTGGGCAAGTAGTTAAATATGCCTTGCAAAGTGACCTCTTCTCTCTCAATATTTTGGCAGCATAACCCCTCTATACTTCACAATTCTCACTATCACTCCAGCATTACTTCATTACTCACAATAGCTCTAGTAAAACTAGTTGGTTTAATGCAGGGGGACAGTCATTTATAGATGGAGGAGGAAGGAGTATGCATTGTATCAGGACACCTACTGAAGATTAGCATTATCCCTGAATAGCCACTGAACTTAGTTGTGATGGATAAAAAGATGACACTCAACCACTTCCATGAGGATTTTTCCCTCAGAGAACTCTATGAACAAAGAGGAAAAAACATATGAGTGCGCGCTGGCTAAATATCATAACCAAATTTTGGTGGCGCGGGCTTTGCTCTATGACAGAGCGTTAATGGGCGCGCCCCCTTTTAAGGAACTGAGTCATTGGCGCGAGTAAGACACTGTGAACCCGCGCTAATGGAAAAAGGGCACTTTCTAGGGATAATCTGCAAAAGGTGTCTTCTGGGAATATGAAGTTCATACTCAGAGGAATACAATGCAAGTGTTTTTAAGTTATGTCACTGGTCATAGGTCCATAAATGTGTCCTCCAACGTACGAAAACAAGGGTAATCAGGGAGGGTGACCAATGGTGACAAATTACTGTGTAACAGATGCCCCCTAAAGCATGAAGCCCGAGAGAGAGAGAGGGGTGAAGTGCTTTACAAGAACATATATAGCTGCCATCGAGAATCTGCATTGAGAGATACAGTTTGATAGTTCAGATACATGATGTATGTGGCATGGTCGCAGCCATCCATAAAAGAGTACATGATGATCAAGATCCGTAGTATGGACGTAGCCATCTGGTTAGGATCAATGAATTGACTCAGGTATGGTCGCAGCCATCTAGTGAATGAGTCATATATCAAAATCACACCTGGATTACAACAGACACAATCCAGGGTCTTGCGCTCCACCTCGACCCGACATAAGTACAAGTTCAAACATGTGAAAATGTGAGCTGAAGTCGAACATGCATGAACATCGTCTGATTACCAGCCAATGATGAAAGCTGTTAACAGACGCGAGAGGTACCACCAATAATGACAATGGTCCTCAAGGTACTATAGGTACAGTCTACGGCGTGTGAATGAATGCGCCGATGTCGAACACCCGTAGAGTCATCCGATCGGAGGCCAATGATGAAAACCTCGCGTCGAACACGAAGAACCTGCCATTGAGGCATGCAAGGCTCTAAGGTACGGAAGGGAGTCTCTAGGTTCCAAACTTTTCCTGGATAAGAGCTGAAGTCGACAGGAAGTGATCTTCGTCGAAGGTGGGCCATAATGTTTCCCACATCATCGACACGAGACGGGAAGAGACAATGTTGTGAATTTAAGATTTATGAACTATCAGACATAGGTGGTTTCTTTCAGAGGTCAACTTCTCTTGAACATATCGGCGGCACGATAGTGGAGTTGGCAGTATTTGACATCAATGGATCAGAGGTCATGATGACGAGGCAATGAGCATATGAGAGGTCAAATAGGATTACCCAAACCCACAGAGGCAAGTGAAAAACAAGATGAGATATCCCCACCCTGACACGAAAGCAAAGAAGTGCCATGTTCAAGAGCGACATACTGTCGACACGACAATAATTATGGTTCCAAAATTTTCTTTTTCCCCCACCATTTCTGGCGTGTACCCCAATTATTTTTAACAAGCTTGATGGGGATAGCATATTCTTGTGGTATAAGTTCGACCTTCGGTCGAATCCAACCTAGTAACAGTTTAACGAGCCC
>APFE030383006.1:0-19299 GCA_000404065.3 Pinus taeda | reverse complement strand
GTGGTTTTGGACCATGGTATTGAGTAAGGCCTAAGACTATAAAAGGAGGAGAAGATCATTAGGCAAAGGCACTCATGAATTGAATATCTAATGAAGAACAAGATCTAGAATACAGGTGATTGGGTTATAGTGTACAACTGGATTTGAATCAAGGATGAACCTGAGCGCGTGATGAAGGATAAGTTCTATTGATGGGTCAAGATCTTAAGGCTTGAAGAGAAGTATCTTTCTGTGGTTTTGATCTTTTATCTGAATAATTGGCGCATGTCGTAATCTGTAAATATGCTGATCTGGGTATAACTAATGTCTGAATAATTGTAAAGGTTAAAATCATCATTTACAGATTTGTACGCAGGTTCATTATAGCAAAGGTGCGTATACACGCTGGTTCGACATTTCAAAAGTGTGTATACGCAGGTTTGCCTTGATACAAGTGCGTATGCACGCAGGTTCGTCACATTGAAGTAGCGTACACCTCATAAAATATGCTTTAGCTACTTCTGATTGCTGTTGCAGTGTTCTGGGTTCTGGTTATTGTTACTGTATTCTGGTTACAACATTCAGAGAAGTGATTGTTTGATTCAGTTTTGCTTAGTGCAAAGGAAATTGGTTGATGCAGATATATTTGACGTTTGATTGATGTTATTGATGGATCCAGTCTGAATATATTTATGAAACGTGGTCCCTGGAAGAAAAGAGAAGATTGTAGCCTTCTGTAGGTCAACACCTACATACTAGTACATCAGCTAGTACAAGAGCTAGGGGGTTGTAGCTCCCTTCCAGGAGAAGCTGGAGAAAGAGAGAAGGTTGTAGAAGCTGGAGAACAAGAGAAGGTTGTAGCCTTTTGCAGGTAGAAGCCTGCGTACTGGTATAACGCTGCACCAGTACAGAATATTGTAAAAAGAAATTTCTTATTAAAAGAAAGATAGAGACGATTGCAGCAGGTGGTTTTCACCCACATTGGGTTTCCACCTTATATCTTGTGTTCATGTGTGTGACTCTCTGTTTTGTTTTTACTGCTCCTGGTTACTGTTTATATGGTTCTGATGCACAGATTAAAGATCAACATATGAAGAATTAACTAAATTATAAGTTTACAGGGTATACGTTTGTTTCCTTATATACAGTTACGTATACACGCAAGTTTCATTAACTGAAGTAGCGTATATGAATTAGAATATGGAAATGAAATATTATTTCCTTGCTAATACTGATTCACCCCCCTCTCAGTATTATTTCCAACCGAAGAATGTAACTAGGTTCGGTCTTCATAATTGTATTTGAGTCCCAATGAAATGTATTTATCAAAAGAATGAAAAACAATTTTTATTATTATGACTTATTAAAGCATGGGCTTCATGCTTGGGCCATCATGATTTAGGTCAAAGTCCCCATTGAGGACTTTTAGGGTTTATTCTGAGTCATTAGAGTCATTGTCCATTTAAAGAGACTCCCCTTGGGCTTTTCAATCATGTAAAAAGATTTATTATTGAGTGAAATAAGCTATTTGTCACCTCCACACCAAGTTAGCCATAAGGAGATCAAGTTGGCCTCAAACTAGGTAATTCGACCTCACCAAAAGCCTATATATTGAAGTAGTTCGAATTCGTCTGGAGCGTTCTCATTCACTCAAGTTCAATACTCAAAAAGGAGGTAGAAAAAGTGTGAAATTCCAATAAGAGAAGGAGAAGTGTTGGAAAGATCAAGATCGAAGTTTTTGGGTCATCTCCCTCTCACACGTGTGGATTTTCTGGTCTACTAGTGGAGGATCGAAGTGTTGCTGCTAGGTTGAAGTTGTTGCTAGGCTAACTGATGAGTCGAAGTTGTTGCTGGGCTAATTGCTGGGACAAAGTTGAAGTTTGGTCGCTGCTACAAGTTGGTGCTGCCAGGTCGAAGATATTGTTGGAAAGGTTATCATCTGCAGAAGGAAGAAAATGCTGACTTGGTGTGGAGGAAGTCTGTTAGAGTCTTGGATTATCTCAGGAAGTTATTAAGGAAGAGTTGTTGATTTGGTTTTCCCCTAGATATAGGTTTTGCCTTGACTGTACGCCTATATCTGGTGTCTGTGATCTTTGTGCTATTGTTTTGATAATTGCTTGATGAACTGAAGGTAAAAGAGGAACATAAGAAAACATAAGAATATCTCAAGTAACTATCAATATAAAGAAAATCTTTCTACCTTTCTGATTTTCTAATATGGTATTAGAGCTAAGGTGAAGAAGGGAAAAAGACAGCTCAAAGATCTATTGAAAGGAGAATATGGAGTTTTAAGAACCTTTGAATAAGGATCATCAAAAGGATCATATAAGAAGTCAAGTTTATCATCTTCAAGGGCAATGTCTAACTCAATGAAGGGAGAAAAAAATTAGAAGGAGCATCCAACTACAGGGCATGGAAGAAGAGGATAAATCTCATCCTCGAGAAGAATATAGTTTTGGATCTTGTCAAGAGAATGGTAGAGAAGCCTACTAATGAGTCAGGTAATGCAAAAAAGACAAAGTTTAGGGAAACAAAAATACTGGGCCATGACACTAATGGTGGATGAAATAAAGGATAACCTCATTACTAATATATCCAACATAGACTCTGCTCAAGAGATGTACGAGGCATTAACCAAATTATTCACTATCAAGAATCTTGGTCAAATAACAAGCCTTAACAATGAACTAAGATCTATAAAGATGACAAAGGAAGACACTGTGGCATCTTTCTTTGTAAGAATAACTAGAATAAGAGATGAACTCTAGGCAATTGATGAGATAGTACCAGAGAAGGAACTTGTTATCACTGAACTTCTAGATTTTTCAACATCATGGAGTGCCTTCTCATCATGTCTCAATAGCTGGAAGGAGACTCCTACATTCAAACAACTATGAAATGCATGCAATCAGGAAGAAGTAAGAATCTCTCTAGCAAGCAATAAGGCGAATGAAGAAGAAAAGTTTCAAATGCCTACTTTGTTCATTACGAGAACAAAGGATCATTCAAGAAGTCTAAAGGGCCTAGAAGGAAGATAGACACATCCAAAATCGAATGCTACAACTGTCACAAGATGGGTCACTACAAAAGTGATTGTCTTGAAAATCCAAGAAATAGAAAGAGAAATAGAGATTATGCAAATGTTGCCGAAGAAGGATCTCCAAAGAAGCACAAGATCGAAGAATAAAAAATAAAGAACTTATACTACTAAGCCCTTCTACTTTAAGTTTTTGAATTATTTTGTATTTTGATTTCTAGCACCTATAGGCTTAGCATTCTTTGGAAAGATATTGTTAAATTGTTTTGCAAAAGATATAGGTATCCCTTGAGATTGGATTAAGAGGGAGCCCTCACCATTTTCCAAAGATAAGTATCTTACTCGATGTATTATCTTTTGTATTTGGTTTTCCTCTTATGTAGATGTGTTTATACTAGATGCTAATAACATTTCCTTTTATATTTTCCTTGTTTAGGAAAAGTTTGCTGATATGCTGAAGGGCTATGGAGAAGATCTCACAAGACAAAGCATTGGAATGGATGTCCTATAAGGTTTGTCTAGAAAAACAACTCAAAGGTATGTTTCAGATCACAAGTTTTGTTCTCTTCATGATAAAGGTATTGTCATTTAAATTTGCTTGACATTTCTAACAAGTGTTATGTATAGGACCTTTGAATCATAGAGATTCTTATTTGGGTGATTAATAATTAGATTGAATCTATCCTCATTAAAATCATTATGTTTGTAGAACCCTAATAGGTTCCCTATAAAACCCTAACTTAAGGGTATGTTAATGCTAATCTGAAAAACCCTAGTCTAGTTAGGGTTACTGATGAAATCTTGAAAATATTATTCTTTTGATGTTTGTGATTTTGATGGTGAATGTCATGTTTTAGTATTGTTTTGGAAGCCCTAGTCCTTTAGGGTTGGATGGTAAAGTGTTCCCAGACCTTGAGGTTTTGGTAAATTAGGGTTTATGAGTAAAACCCTTATGTATCGAGAGTAAGTTCCTAGGAATGAATCCCTAGGTAAATGTTTGTCTAATTGGCCAAAACCCTAGTCTGATCTAGATTGTTATATGTTCGACTTTAAATGTATTGATATTTGTACCTTGGGTCTAGCTAATATATGTTATGATATGCTTGTGCATGATTATGAAATCCTAGATATGTATATGTGCTAACCAAAATGTTGATGTTCATAAAGTTCTAGGGTTTGTAACTAAGCCCTATTAGAAGTTTGATGTTCTAGGATATGATGTGATGATGTGATAAGATCTAAGATTTACAAAAGGATTGGTCATATTGATTATGTTGTGATTGGTTGACATCTAAGGCTTAGTGTCTCATGCATGGAATTTGGGGTTTGCATTAAATCCTAGTAGAAGTCTAACATATGAATTCTAAAGTCGTTGGATGCATTGTAGAGCTATACTTGTTTGATTTGCTTCTAGGGTTTGCAATATATTTTAGTAGAGTATGTCATATGTCTGGAAGAAATATTGAGGCCTTAGATATAATGAGACTGATATTCTGATTGAGTTATTGATGTGATCTATGGGTTATAACCTAACTCGAGCAAGAAGTTGAAGTATGCATCTCTTGCTGATTATGAACATAACTAAGCTTTGGTATTTAACGCTTCCATGATTCTAATATTGTTAACTTCATGCTTCTATATGCATGTATTTGGTTGTACTTGCTGTATAAGTTGTGTAGGTACATGATCTTCAAGATGATGAAGATGTTCGTAAGTAAAGTTGATTTGACTGATAAGCTTGATAAAGGAAGTTATATGAAATGATGATGATCAAGATTAACTCTGATAAGAAGGATGGAAGCCATGAAAGATTCTCCAATGTCATAGAAAAGAAGTTGATAAAGAGTATATCTCCCGAGTTGAAAGGGAGGTCATATTATAGTCATAATGGATACCATGAAGAAATTGGAGAATGCATATTGAGGTGCTGCTGAAAGAAGGAAAAGCAGGATTTGGTTGTTGCATGTGAAGTATGAAAGGAAGCTGAATTATGGAGGAAACCCTTGTCAAGGTTTGTTTGGGAAGCCTCTAAGTCCTACTAAGATAAATTGTGAAGCAACATCAGGATGTCAGAAGACCCCAAAGGTTTGTGTTTACTCATGAGTATTTGAAAAGTTGTTACTGATTGGGGTTGTGACTGTTCAGGGAAATCTCTCGAAGTTTTGAAAAGCATGCTTAAGGTTAAAGAGATTTGATGTGTCAGCATTGAGTATGTAAAATGCCTGGGAGTACATCTGGCCGACATATGTGTTGATGTCTAGATCCCAAAATAGTAGGGAGGGTGGCATTGGTCATAGAGCTTTGACCTTGCATTACACACCTAGATCCCTGGGTTGATTGTTAGTAAGCAAACGTAATGGTACCTAGAGAGGTTGAAAGCTTTAGTCCATCTTAGTCCCACCAGGATAGATTGCCCTGATCAAGAATTTAGTCCATGGCACCATAAGTGACTAAACTCTTCATGGTTCATGTGTTTTGAGATCTCCCATGTACTTGTGAATACCTCCCTAGTTAAGGGGGAGTGTTTAAGAATTTAACTAGGTTTGGTCTTCATAATTGTATTTGAGTCTCCAATGAAATGTATTTATCAAAATAATGAAAAAGATTTTTTATTATTATGACTTATTAAAGCATGGGTTTCATGTTTGGATCATCATGTTTCAGGTCAGAGTCCCCATTGAGGACTTTTAGGATTTATCCTAAGTCATTAGAGTCATTGTCCATTTAAAGAGACCCTTCTTGGGCTTTTGAATCATGTAAAAAGATTTATTATTGAGTCAAATAAGCTATTTGTCACCTCCACACCAAGTCGGCCTGAAGGAGATCAAGTTGGCCTCAAACTGGGTAATTCGACTTCACCAGAAGCCTATATATTGAAGCAGTTCAAATTCATTCGGAGCATTCTCATTCACTCTAGTTCGATACTTAAAGAGGCAGAAAAAAGTGCGAAATTTCAAGAAAAGAAGTGTTGGAAAGATCAAGATCGAAGTTTTTGGGTCATCTCTCTCTCACATGTGTGGATTTTCCTGTCTATTAGTGGAGGATCGAAGTGCTATTGCTGGGTCGAAGTTGTTGCTGGGCTAACTACTGGGACAAAGTTGAAGTTCAGTTGCTACTACAAGTTGGTGCTGCTAGGTCAAAGATATTGTTGGAAAGGTTATCATCTACAAAAGGAAGAAAAGGCTGACTTGGTGTGGAGGAAGTCTGTTAGAGTCTTGGATTATCTTAGGAAGTTATTAAGGAAGAGTTGTTGACTGGGTTTTCCCCTAGATAGGGATTTTGCCCTGGTTGTCTGCCTATATTTGGTGTCTGTGATCTTTGTGCTATTGTTTTGATAATTGCTTGATGAACTGAAGATAAAAGAGGAACATAAGAAAACATAAGAATATCTCAAGTAACTATCAACATACAGAAAATCATTTTGCCTTTCTGATTTTCTAACATAAAGGACTTTGACCAGAGGAGATTGGTAAATTTGCCTAAGGATCCATAACGAATTTTGGCTAGAGGTAGAAGGCCTTGGATACTTACATTGCCCACTCCAGGATGGAGTTATCTACAAACCTACATCAACATAGCAAGCTCATGAACTTCAGCTCATGAACTTCTCTTATGAAGGAGAAATTTCAGCTAAGGGGAAATCTGTTGTAGCCAAGGAGAATGCCTCCGTCACTAAGAGGGAGTGTTGGATTTTGTGTAGCATTGAGAGGTATTCCCGCATGCCAAAAGGCCTCCTAAGTCAGCCTAAAAGAATGGAAATTAAAATAAATATTTTATTTTTGGGACATCGTGTAGGCTCCAAATTGTCAAGTCGGCTCCACCATGAAAGGGTGTGACCCTTGGTCAAATTCACCCACTTGACTTGTATAAATTCGTGCTGTGACTCCTCATTTTGACCAACGAATTCAACAACGAATCTTCTCTTCAAGGCAGCTGCACGTGTGAACAGAAGACTGAATATTTGCAGTTTGACCAAATTTGAGTTTGACTGTAGTCTGAATTTGACCACAGATCATTGACTGCAGGCTGAGTTGGTCGCAGGTCCCAGCTGGCTGCAGGGCTGAAGTTTTGACTGTTGACCAACATTGACTTTTTGGTATTTCTCGTGGTTTGACCAAAATTGACTGGATGGAACTTTGACCAGGTTTGACTGGTATTTAGACTTGGATTTTGGCACATATTTCTAGACAATTTTTGTAATTGTGAACCTTGATGAAGAACAATTTCTCTGAAGAAGAAAAGTTGCTGGGTTTTTCCCACGGTTGTGTTTCCTAGGGTAAATTTGTTGTCTATATTGTGCATGGCTGTCTCTTTATGATCTTACTGTTTTTGCTGTGTTATTGTTGAGATTTTTTTGTGGATAATTGCTTAATGATATCAGTGGGATGAGATGAATTAATTGAAGATCATTAGGAAGTAATTATCAGATCAGAATATTGGTTTCTACTATGCATCTTTGTAGAAAATTCAACACGAGGGAAGCCAATCCATATCGGCATAACATTTTGCCTACACTTAAGGGCAACCAATCGATATCACCAACTTTTGCCAGCCTGACACCCGTTTTTTGAGTGTTTCTAGTTTAGGGGTGGGTGAGGGAGCATTGACATTTTCATCACTTGTGGTTCATGGAAGTTGTCAAGATAGATAACATATGGATGGTTGATTTTAAAACAGAGCACATGTCAAGCTCAAACAAATGGATGGTCAATTTTTAAAAAGGGCACATGTCAAGTTCAACAATTTGTGGTCAATTTTTAAAATAAAGCACATGTCAAGTTCAACAAATGGCACATCCTTATCTTTGCATATGAAATCAGAGAGCATCTATTAACAGTCCATTAGTATTCCGTGCTTTCTATGTCATCGAGGACACATTATGATGGGTATTCAAGAGCAGGCCAGCTGATGAGTGAAAATCCATCATAGGACACAACAACTAAGATTCTTGGTTGGAATCTAGATCGTTGTTTGTTCGGAAGTGTTTGAAACCTGGTATAGTTTATAGTGAATGAATGATGAAATTAGTAGATGCATGCCTGGCTTCTTTTGTGGGTTTAATTGGAAATTCTTTACAAGAATGGAGTATGGTCCAAAAACAGATTGTCATTGGTTTTTGTTAATCATATCATCGATTTTATACTCGATAGGGATTGTAGATGCTTCTCATCTTTATGTGGTGTTGCCAACGAATTTGTGGAAGCTTCCAGGATCGATTGTTCGAAGCATGTGGAACCATTGACTTTCATCTCACATGATCCAAAAGAGTAGATTGTATCAGAAGACCTTTCTAAGTGGAACGTTGCAGGTGGTAAAGCAGTTTGCAAGTCATCTACCATATGTTTGACAGGGTCTGCAATTGGAGCCAAAGAATCTGTGAGGACATATAGCCCAGAAGTATAACAAAAGTGGCTATGATGAATATGGGAATGTTTCCACTCTCTATTCGGAATTAGAAGCCTTAGTTTTGACGGGAATATTTCTTCTTTTATTCACAAGATAATGTGCTCTATAGGTTATGTAGCAGACCCAGTTTCTTGTTGTTTGCACAAATGGAGTGTACTAAGGGCAAGTCATCTACCATATGTTTGACAGGGTCTACAATGGGGGCCAAAGAATCTGTGAGGACATATAGCCCAGAAGTAATAACATAAGTGGCTATGATGAATCTGGGAATGTTTCCACACTCTATTCGGAATTAGAATTCTTAGTTTTGACGGGGATATTATTCACAAGATAATGTGCTCTATAGGTTATGTAGCAGACCCAGTTTCTTGTTGTTTGCACGAATGGAGTGTACTAAGGGCGTGGTGGGAAAATTAGTGCTGGTAGAATTTAGGCTTTTTGGTATTCATGTTGTATTCAGACAAGTCAATGCTATTAGACCTTTCAATCACATACTCTCGACTGAGAATTCTCAATCTGGATTGGTGGAATTGGCCAGATACTATTACTAAATTCAGATGGTTAGTAAATTTGTCACAAAAGTAGAAGTTCTTGTTATTTGGGCAGAAGTTGATTGGCTTATTTTATAAGAAAGTCGTCCTCAGTTAAAGAGTAGTTAGCTTAATAAACTCCTTACTGAAGAAAATGTCGAGAAAGTGCAAAAACAATAAAAACATTTTAATATGCATTGGCAAAATAGTTTGGAAAAAATTAATTTTATAGTAAACGTTTCGAAATTCATACCTATACATTTATGTTACACATGGATTTACTATGAATAAAGGGGGGTTGCATTTTTCTAACTCCCCAAGTGGATTCTATTCTACTTTTATGACTAAAATTCACTTTAAAGCAATAGTAAGTTATTTTATCAGTTGGTATGCATTTTAAGGTAATGCAAGGACATGAAATGAAATGAGGCACATCACCATGGGTCACAGACCTGCAAGAATGCATTTATTGTTCTTGGTGGTGCATTTTTTTATTATCATAGAAAATGTTTGCATGTACCTAATTAAATTATAAATAATCCAAGGCATGAATACTTTGTAATTTAAGGTCAGTTGACCGTTTGAAAGTGTTGTATTATTGTAAAAGTATTGTATTGCAATTTAATCTTAAAAAAGTGTAGATGAAATTTAGGATTTTTTTCTTTTAAATGAAGGCTATATAAATAACCAAGAAAAGCATACTACTATCACTAAATATACACGGTCCTTCATTCCTTGACAAGAACATGTTTCTGCCCTTCAATCTGTTCTTTTACAATCCCGGAAAGATGTGAAATATTGCAAATCCATAAACTATAAAGAATCACAATTTATAAAACATTGTTACATTTGTTCTTTTACAATCCCGCCAGACGTGAAATATTGCAACTCCATAAACTAAAAAGAATCACAATTTATAAAACATTGTTACATTTAGTTAAAATATAAATGTACATTTTCTAGAAATGCGGGTTGTAACAAATTTACTTTTGTTGAAGTCGATAGTTTGTAAATACTGCATCAGTTTTTCACATCTTAAAATGATACGACTTTACTACATTTGAAGTGAAACATAAATTCAATATCATAAAAACAATTTAGATAATTGATTACATTTACCAATTATCAACGTAAGGATGACATGTTTAACAATTCAATTAAAAGCAAAATTTTGTTCTTAGCCAACCATAGAAATATGATAAAAACGTGAAACAAAATCAAAACTCGAAGATATCCTTGCATTGGATTCCATATGTAAAATCATTTATATCCACAGAAAATATGTTATAAATGCCACTTGTAAAAATATGTTATAAATCCCATATTTAGAGTTATAAAAAAACATTATTTACGTTCAGTTAAAAGATGAATAGATGAATGATGTGTGCAACAAATTTATCATTGTTAAAGTGTACAATTTGTAAAGACGAGTATTTTTTTTGAGTGTTTTTTTTAGTTGTTTTAAAAGTGGTGGATAAGGCCTACAAATCCACACTTGGGATGATATCAATGAAATGAAATGATATTTTAAGGTCCACGAGACTAAAAATAGTTTATCAGACCATTAATTCTTTATTTTTCACTTTTTGCAATTCAATACTTTTCCGATACAAATTGATGGTAAGTTGGCCCAACCTTCCAACAATCCTCTTGCTGAAAAGAGAATGCCAAGAAATTGATGCTAACATGTTTTCATAACTTTCTCTGATGTCTTTGAATGCATCACATTCCAAAATGAAATGTTTTTTCGATTCTACTGTCCTAGATGTGCAAAATGTACACACCCTTTCTTCCCAAACTTCTTTAGGCCTTTTCCACCGCCTTGTTTCACATTGAAGTTGATGTGAGTTGGTCCTTAATTGAGCCATAAGAACTTTTGCTCTCCACGGAACGCTGGCTCCAATGAACTCTTTTTGTTGTAGATCACACATAAGGTTGAATTCCTCAATGTTGTACTTCTTTCTACCCACCTCTTTTCCCAATATTTTTTTATGAAATTTTTCCATAACAAAATTCTTTAGCTCCTTGCTATTTGTGGGACAGGGATTGAGGTAGATATTCCCTTTTTGCATTTCATCCATGTTTTCTTTTTTTCACTCATGCTTTTATTGAAGATAAAATTAGGCCATCTACCTACTCTCATTTGCTCAATTTTTTTTAGATATCTTATGAGCTGCACTGTAGCAATTCTGTTTCACTCAACATTATCTCATAAGGCATTGAACTTGCTCATGATCAAGCGTTTTTGAATTTTGTCAATTTGTTTCCATTTTGAGACGGGGAAGCTGCTAGCTCACAATTCACACCCATATGGCATCACTGGATAAACTAGGAGTCCAAAAAGCACTTTAAGCATTTTCCAATCCCAGAACTCTGCCTCTCTACATATGTTTTGAAGAGCATATAATGCTTTCCACCCTCCTAAAATTCTTTTTTTTTTTTTGCAGTCCTCCTAATTGAGTTTGCTGTTGAAATCAATTCTGAGGTACTTGTACTCATTTACTTCTTCAAGAATGTTGTCTTCAAAAAAGAAAATATGCTAGCTCTGCTTCCTTTTATTAGAGAAAATCATTATTTTGGTCTTTGCTAGTATTGACTTTAAGTCCACTAGACGTTAAGTGAAAAAAATAAATTAAAAAGGGTATATGATTAATATCATAAACATACTTGATTTTTATTTTAGTTATAGAATTTTATACCAAATATGAAACCAAAAATTGAAGGGTAGTTGAAAATTTAGAAAACATTTCTATACATTCATAACCCCTCTAATACAATATGGTTGACATTTTATGAGGAACCTTAGGTAGATTTGACATGTGAAAATTTCACAATTTAGGATGTGTTCCCACAAATATTTAATATTAAAATGGAAATGTAGAACTTGTAATTATTGAAGGAACACTCATATTTAATATTAAAATGGAAATGTAAAATAGTTTGAGTTATTGAAGGAATGTTTGTTGATTTTATAAATCAAAAGTTGTATTTCTAGCAGGGGTGTGCATTTTAGTGAAAATTAATAAAATATAACAAATTCGATATTAAAATGGAAATGTAAAATTATTTGTAGCTATTCAAGGAACACTAGTTGATTTGAAAAATCAAAAGTTGGATTTATAGCATGGATGGGCATTTTAGTGAAAATTAATAAAATATAACAAATTTGAGTTTTTGCTATATTAGCAGGTGAATTGGGAGAAAATGGAGGTAGTTTGGCAAATATTAAAATGATTAGCTTTGTAAAAATTAAGATAGATCATTTACACATTTATATTTTCGTTAAATTTAATATAACATGGTGTGCATTTTCTTGAGGTGTATATGGTAGGCTTGAATAGTGAAAATCTTGTAGATTATGAATACTTTTGCATCATATTTTTTAATATATTAAAATTGAAGTATAACAATGTATAAATATCTTCCATCCCAATAAAAGCATTCATTAAGTTGAAAATCAAAATTTGGTCTTGTAAGGAAGCTTGACGTACATTTTTGTGGAAACTACTTGACATGCATTTTTGTGGAAACTAGTGAAGTAGGTCAAATTTGAGTTTTTTTTCTATTTGTAAGTGAGAGAGAAAATGTAATATTGTGGAGAATTATGGAAATGACTCGGGGAAAAATTAATATACATCACTTAAACATTTATGTTTTCATTCATAACTTCGAGACAACATGATGTGCATTTTCTTGAGACACTGGAATTAGATTTGGACTTTGAAAACTTCACAATTAAAGAAGAGCACAACCTTTCATCCACAAACAGATGGCCAAATAGAGGTGGTCAACTGGACATTGATCCAGTTGCTCAAAGGCTATTGCAACAAGCATCCCAAGCTTTGGGATGAACATTTTTGTTATGTGCAACATGCTTATAACCGGGCTAAACATTCTTATACACAGAGATCTCCTTTTGAGATCTGTTTTGGTTTCATACCAAGGTCTCCCTTGGATTTTGTCTTTGGTAAAGACATAGTGGTTGATGGACACAATGGTGTGGACAAGGCAACCAAGTTCATTGAACAAATCCAAGAGATTCACCAGACAGTGCAGGAACAGCTGGAAAAGAGCCAAGCCAAGTACAAGGCAAGTTATGATAAGTATCGGATTGAGCATAGTTTCCAACTTGGTGATCAAGTCTGGTTGTATATCAACAAAGACATGATGCAAGGTGAAGGTAAGAAGCTAAAGCCAATAAGGTATGGACCTTTTAGGATACTTGAGAAAATCGGTGAGAATACTTTTCACCTTGATTTTCTAGCTTACATGCACATCTATTCAGTAGTTAATGTAGAAAGCTTGAGACTTTTTGAACCTTCATTGATTGAAGATCCCGAAGAGAAAAGTCAATTTCCTTCTATTGATGATATGTTGCCTGAATATCTCAATGAATTGCAGGAAGATACAGTTCTGGACTAGAAGGTGAGAACTACGCGCAGAGGGAATGTTGAGTACTTTAGGATTGGACTCAAGGGTTCAAAACCAAGCAATGCAAGATGGATAGAAATTGGGCAAGCAAGGAATCTATATCCTCACTTGATTGATGCTTAAAAACCAACTTTTGGTGGTCCAAAAGCTTTTTCACTGGGAAGGCGTGATCCAAAATGGATCCTAGAACACTCTCTAAGTTTTCATGAACCCTCTAAAAATGATGCCAAGGATTCAATGTATTATAAAGATCAATCTATTGGAGGGAATCCTTAGTTGCAATGACGATCAACACGAATCAACGAGGGCTGTTGATATAGCACGCAAAGCGGCGGACCATGGTAACACGTGGTGACACCAACCAGCAAGTGTAGGGACAAATTTAAGCAACATAGGTAGTTTCTGATATGCGATTAGCGACAAGTCGCTAATCGCATATTGCAGGGCAAACCTCTTAGTGAAGATAAGCCCTGAGCACCCAAACCTGAAATAATTATAAAACGCAGAAAATATTGTTTCAGTTTCGTTGGACTGGGATTCCACAAAACTGGTAGGATATCGGACGGGCTTCGAGTGGTAAGCGGTTTCGACCGAGTTCTGCCCGATGCCACACAACGATCGCCACGCATCCCAGCGGGGAGAGAGAGAACCACTCACATCGGATGGGTAAACATCATGCTACTCAGCTGCCCGATATGAACGATGACCATAGGATCTGGGGCCCCCAGATCAACGACGGAGATGCGTCCCGAGGGATGACTGGATTTGACAAGATTATAAAACAAGATCACATAGGTTTTGAAGTCCGATATGGACGATGTGTTGGCAGAAGGTCGTGTTTCACGGGAATTCTTGGAGTTAACGAAAAAACGGTCGTTTCAAATATGTCCAAGAGAACTGACACTCATCCGTTATGAAATAGGTGGCCACCTCCTTGTGAGGTGTTATACAGTGACTGATTACCCAGGACAGAGGGATTCAAACAGACAGAGGCAGGGGAACCAAAAAGCCGGAAAGCAGAAACAAACAATCAAGAAGCAAATTGGCTTTAAAGCCACAAATTGAAGAGAGAGAAGCAGAGAGTAGTAAGCAGTAGGTAGTAAGCTGAAAGCAGAGAGAAGAAGCTAAGCTGACCTTCAGAAGCAAAGGCAACATCGAGCCAGCATTAGGACAAAGACAGAGAGGGTCAAAGAGTCTGTGTACTCCAGAGAAGACTTGAGAGGTTCAAGCAAACTCCTCTGTATATTCCTGTCATGTATTGAGTCTCAGATTGGGATCATACTACTGTGACCAATAGAGGTCAAGAGTCAGTGAGGAGAGTCAGTGTACTCTAGAGACATGGGGGATCCAAGTACAATCTTATTGGTTTATACCTGTTTTGTGGGATTCAAATTGAGCTCACTGTTGTAAAAAATCTTCTTTGAAAACATAATAGAGAGGCCACCACTGAAGGCTAGACCAGGAGACATAGCCCAGGAGTATTAGGTGAACTCCTTATTAAACTTATTGTGTTTATATGTTTGCCTATTATGTTTTATTTAATTGCTTCATTTCCTGTGTATTTCACAATCTTATCGATCCGTTGCATAAAATTACATAGACATATCCATGCACATGAGTATGTAATACCTTGTTAGTTGTCTTAGATCAATTACATATCAATGTAGCTCATATTTCCCTAAGAAATTCTGCCTCAAAATATTGCTCATCTGCCTCAACAAGTGACTTCAAAGCTCTGCTTCAAATCTGCTCCAAACTTCTACAAGACATATATTAAGGCATGCTTCAAAATTTTACAAAGAAAACTTCAAGATATTGTTTGAGACTTAATATGCCTTAAACAAGCTCGAATTAACTCAGAGAGTGATCTCAAGATGACCTCCGAAAGTGGCTTTAGGATTTTCCTTAACTAGGGACGAATTTACCTAAAAAACTTACCTAAGATAGGTTCGAATTAGGCATTATAAAATCCAATTATAGGTCTCAATCAAATTTGTTTAGAGTCAAAATTGTCAATGAGGATATTGATATGCTTGACGCATCTTCAAAACACTCACAACAATGTCTATATTTGATACCCAATACTCCAATCTTGCTCTAGATATCACAACCTTCATTAAATATATCTTTTAGGGATCAACCTATATAAGAGTACAATATATCTTCTTATGATTTGATGCCTTTCTTATATCCTTTTGATGCGATGACTAATGCATATACATACACCTTGAAGGAGGGTTAATTTATAGGGATGAACTGCCCTTAGAATACACAATTCGATGTGTAATAAGTCACTTCAACAAGACGGTCAACAAGGGAGACTTAGGGTATTTCAAAAAAATAAGTTTCTTCAAATGAAGCCCTTAGGAAGACCTATTTGTTGACTCTTCCATAGGATGAAATTCATTCTTGCAATAGCCTTAGATCAACTTCAATGAATCTCATAGATCTCTCATGACATACAGTTGATCTGCCTTAAGAGTAAGCTCTTCTTCAAACATAATTAAGCCTTAGGAGTAGGGCTGAAATTTCTCTAGGTTTACCCTAAAATAGATCTCACCAAAACCCTTGGCCTCTTCATGGATGTTCCCTTAACCAGGATCTGAAATGATGGTTATTTTCTTGGATAAATTTGATCTTCTAATTTGATAATTACTTTATAATGATTTCTTAGTCAAGTTAACTTATGTCACATATATCATTAAGAAATTATACATAGAAAATATCAACAATAGTGCAATAATGGTAGTCAGATCATAAAGGGACAACCAAGCACAAAAGGGACACAAATTTAACCTGGGAAAATCCAACCTCGGGAAAAACCCAAGAAAAGTACAATCTGATGTTTGCAAGTCAATCTAGACAAAAATCATATTGTTGGTCAAAATATACCTCAAAACTTCTCAATTTAGGAAAGATATCTAGTCTCGTTCCCTTCTACTTACAAGGTTGAGGCTCTCGACCTCCCCTAAGGATTCAACCCTCCAAAAAAAATAAGATATACAAACATGAGGCCTTTTGGCCTCTAACAAGTAGAACCTGGACCCTCTCAAACTCTACCTAGAAGTATTTTTTGTTGCACATGTGAACAAAAGAATGTAGATGTGATGATGATCTAAAATTGTGTCTCCAAGTGAGGAGGTCGAGTAGGTATAAATAGTGGCCATGAGGTGCCTAATATGCACGCCTCCTTTTGCCGCGCCAACCTATACTTGGGGTTGACTTGAGAAGATTTAATACAAATTTCAAATTTTAATTTCTCTCCTTTTCATGGGCTGACTTATAGTTGGAGAATGTCGACTGCAACTACCCATAAATCAACAGATGGCACTCTAATTGTCACACTAGACAGTGGTCAGATCTTGTTGCTAGAATCCAAACTTTGAAAGGATATGTTGAAGCCACAATACTTCTTGGCTTGCATTTATCATTGCACAACACCCTACTTCTTTTGAAGAGTGAGAAATAACTTGCAACTCTTTACAAGCCCAAGTGACATGGGAAGAACCAAGATTGAAAACATAACTTGCAGTAGACTTTAGATCATTAGTGTCGCCAACCTAATCTGATCTAATGAAACCAATAAATAAATGACCCTCCTCTGACTATAATGTATTTGGAATTGAATTGTACCCCATATATCAAAACATCAATTTCACTGTTTTTAGTAAATTTCATGTGGTGTTTGCATATATTGGGAAACTAGACCAATAAAAAACGAATTATCAAGACATGTATGATTCAAATATAAGAAGATACTAACTAACTGATAATACAAAGTGGCCTCAACTTTGGGTGTACATGTGGAAGTATGCTTGACCAAAGACTAAAAGGGAGAATGGATAGGTTTACAATAATCCATATGAAAATGATGAAGAAGGTCACATGCATATTTAAATTGGGAAAGAGAAATTCCTTCCTTGGTTTGCAATACTTGGAGGCTAAGGGAATAATGCAAATATCATGTGTCTGTCATTTAGAGCTTTTTCTTAAGGCTTGAATTCACATAGGTTAAAAGTTTAGGGTTACAACCAGTGTGGATAAGGTCATCAACATAAAGAACAAGGATTATGAGATGAATTCCTACTTTCTTGATGTAGGAATTTGGGTTAGAATGACATCTAGTGAAATCATGTGAAAAAGAAATCTGCCAATTTTTGCATACCAAGCTCGAGGATCTTGTTTACGACCTTAAAGAGATTCCTTAAGGTGAAAAACAAGGTTGGAGTCACTTTGAACATAACCAAGAGGTTGTTCCATACAAATTTATTCTTGTAGATCCCCATGTAAGAAGGCATATTTAACATCCATCCGATGTATATCCCATTCATTTGAGGTAGCAAGGGGCTAGAACAAGGTGGATGGAATTCATTTTGGCCACAGGGGAAAAGGTTTCATTAGAGTAAATTCCTTCAACGTGAGAAAATTCTTTAGCAAATATTCGAGCCTTGTTACCCACCATCTGTGTGTAGTATTCATAGGATATATTTTTTTTCTCCTAGAGGGTCCTCAACCAAAAAACAACAACATCTTGTAGCCCCTAGATAGCCCGATGTGTGATTTTCTCTACTACCTGAGCTAGCCATGTGGTCCCTCACCCATCTATTATGAATGAATGTTTGAAGGTGGGCCTCCCGACCCCAAAGGTATGAATTTTCATTAGTTTGGTTGAGTAACTTTGTTTACTTTTCATGGGAAATTTTGGGCATGGATTGGTGGGGGATTCGGCAGAAAGAGTGGGTTAGGTATTTATTCTTGTCTCCATTGCCTGATTTCATGGTTACCCTTGTATCTTAGTCCTGTGGGATCTCCTTTACTAGCCATTGGAATTAGGGTTGGCACTACATGGGAAATATTGATTTTGAGTGTCTGGTCCTGCTTCCTAACTCCATACACATCACCGCCCTTCCACTCATTTAAACCCCATTCATCATTTTTCCCATCCAGGTCCACATGTGTCCATTGGGTCCACATAGAGTTAGCCTCCCCTTCCCCTTGTCTACTTCTTGGGTCGAGCCTGGAAAGATGCCCTAGAGGTTGATGCAACTAAAAAGAAAAATAAAAGCATAATTTAGCCACTCTCAATAGGAAATGTTCCGCAAAATGAAAAATATGGCCGTGACATACAAATTTATCACGTGGAAAAAAACCAAACATGAGCTCTACCCTTATCCATGGTCATCACCCTGGTTCCTATGGGCCTTATATGAGCCCCCACCATCATTAAGGAACCCATGATTGTCCCAACCCCTGGTGGGTTATGAACTTCCCCACATTAAGGGGGTGTTCAATGCTATGTATTACACATCATGCTCTCATCCCTTGGAGCCTCGAGCAGTTATGAATAAAAATCAATCAAAGGAAAAAGACATATGAAGAAGGGTGGAAAAAAAGGGTAGGGGTAACTCATGTACCATGATTTTATCCCTCCTACACTCATATATCCAAGTGTGGGCTTCCCCTATCATAGCCAACATTGTTCCATGACATTTAGTCTACATGTTTCTCATGATCCCCACTCCATTCCATTACTATATCATTTTCCACATGCCACTTGAGGAATGTACCATGGACATGTCAGCGCCTTTAAAGGTTGAAACCACCTAATAATGCCTTGATTAAACCCTTATTGAGCTTGGATACACTTGTACATGACAAATCCCAGTATGGAAGGGAATGCCACCATGAAGTGACCCATTCATTCAATGATTTGTAAACACTTTTACTTGATTATTCTAATGATTTTTTGTATTAGAAGGCAAGGGGACACATTGGATCTTATGCAGGATTATAGGTGGGTCTCCATTTGAGGCTTGGTCTCCCTATATAGGGTCCTATCCCTCCATAGGTCCACATTGGCACTTGTAGGGTGAGCATGGAGAGCCATGGGACTCCACCATAGCAGAGTGTACTTCA
>APFE030383005.1:156841-176500 GCA_000404065.3 Pinus taeda | reverse complement strand
CTTAGTAGTGCTCAAAGGTTTCCAACACCTCATTTTTATCTTTGGTAATGAGAGGCAAAATGTGCTGAACTATTTTATGTATAGCCTTCAAGTGGCCCAGCATAGGGTTGGATAGTAGCTCTTTATAATATTGAACCAACACATCAGACATGTCCTCATGATCTCGAACCTTGACACCTGCTTAATTTTTTAAGGAAGAAATATGATTGTGGTGTCGATGTTGAAGCATTGAATTGTGGAAGAAAGCAGTATTTCACTCTCTTTCATTTAGCCATATAATTCTAGATTTTTGTTTCCAAAGTATTTTTTCATGTTTCCTTCTTTCTTCAAGCAAAGTGAGAGTACACGCTTCCTCCTTTATGAGCTCCTTTAATATTCGTTGGTGAATGAGTTCCTATTGGATGCGATCCATTTTGGCTTCTAGGTTCTATATGTCCTTAGTGATGTTCATGAATTTTTCCTTTTCCATGTTCTATTTGTCCTTAGTGATGTTCTTTAATTCCTTTTCCATGTTTTGAGACGATATTTAATGTGCTTCAACCTCCTTTGTGGGCAGAACATAACGAATCCTTCCAAGTTGGCTAATCCATCCCACCAATCCTTAATGATGGGTTGGAAGTCTGGATGATGGAACCAAAAATGCTATAGGAAAAAAGGCCTATTTTTTTGGTGAGACTTGATTTCGATGTACAATTTGATCAACCATTGATCTGAGCCATGGCTAGGGAGGACGGAAGCCTCCAAGAAAATGTCCCTCAATATGATACTTTTAGAGATGATATTTCTATCCATCTTTGAAGTTATTTGTTGGGAGCCACCTCTGCAGTTGTTCCATAAGTGTCACTGATGGTGTCGAGGTCTTCCAAATGAGAAGAAGCCATGGCATCATGGAAGAGGTTGGATTTTTCTTCTAGCTTTATATCACTACCCTTTTTTTCTTCTAAATATTTTATTAGATTGAAATCCCTCATTAGGATCTATGATGCTGGGGAGATGAGAAGACTAAGTTGTTGTAGCATGTCTCTAGGTGGTGAAGGGCCATAGATGTTTGAAAGAAAACAAGTTTCCAACGATCCTACCAACTAAAGTTGTATAGTGATGATTATGAAAGAAGAAAACATGATAAGGAAGGATACCTCTTAAGAGTTTTAGATGATAACGAGACATCTGGATTGAACTTCGGCATTAGGAGCTAATGATTGGCATCCTTGACCCCATTTTTATGTCAACTTGCATACAAATTCACAGGAAGTTTTAGTGTCTTGAACCATCAAGTAGGTTGGATGTTCCATGAGCCACTTGTCATTGAGAAACCTTTCCTTTCCCTTGTAATTGAGGCCTCTAATATTCCAAGAAATTATCTTCGCAGGGGAGATGAGTTGGTGGATGGATAAACCTTTGAAATCAAATTTATTCTACATGAGTTGACAAGAATATCGCTAAGTTCTTCCAGAAATTGTAGAATTCTCTTATGGCCTTTTTTACTTCTCATCCTTGTGTTGCTTTGTAGTCTCCTTCATAAGTTGGACATGAAATCCTAAAGGGTTGGCACTAGTTTATCCTATTGATTCTTTTTTGGATTTGTTTCCTTGATTCAAGAATGGATTTGCTTAGTATTTTTTTATTGATGCTTTGAATGCAAGTTTGGATCTTTATCTTTCTGATGCCTTAGCAATACTTGGGAGGTCAAATGCATCCAAATACGTTTCTTCGGTGCCCTCATTATTGTGTAACAACTTAGAATATTTATTTTAGGGTTCTTGAGGATCCAGATTTGGGGGTTGTGAGGAGGTAACAAGATGAACCTCAAAGGATAATTTAAGGCTTTTGGTATCAAGCATGTCTATCTCTATATGGGGAGGGTTCAAAGGAGGGGATGGGGATTTGAGATTTGTAAGTGGTTCAAATATTTTATTGGTAACAAAGGTTTTTCCGGAGTGTTTTTGTAAGAGTGAAGGCTTGGGTCCATAACAATGATTAATCAGTATAGAGAAGCCATTCTAATTTGCAACTTGGCCTTGATCTGAAATGGTTTTAGGAATAAGCATGGGGAAATTTCCATAGAGATGTCCATATTTGTGACATCTACAAGAATGGAATGGAATATGTTCATAATCCAATGTTTCCTTCCAGAGTTTGTCTTGATAGTAAATATTAATCGACTCAAGAAGGGGCTTTGGGATACACAAACACATATAATCCATCTTGATAGTAGATATTTTTTTTTTTGTAAGCTTGGCATAACCTTTCTATTACTTTTCAAAAAAGGTACGTATTACAAGATCAACCTTCAAAGCTAGATGCTTTCAACCTACCTAGAGGGAAACCAGGTCTGTTGACCATCTAGTTTCATTATAAGCCATCCAAAATCTAAATTGTTTGATATTTTCCAACAGAGAAAGATAGTATTTATAAATCTTATTAACCAGAAGCCTATACAATATGTTCAAAAAATATTGGCTAAACATCTACACAAAACCATATTGAAACAAAAAAATAACCATACTATTCTAGAGGCCATACTAATCACTAGAGGATTCGACTAGTGTCGGGTCTTCGGCACTGGAGCCCGATAGCTCAGTCTGAGGCAAGCAGGGGATGTGCTTCTTTATGTGTGAAGGGGGCCATTTTGTTGTTGGATATGGTGCTGGATTAATTGGAATTCCTTGTGAATTTCTTGGGTCTCATTTGCATAACCTGAGATGCCTGTAATGTTCAACATCAAAGCCTTCGCTAAGAGATGGCTTCACCAAGAAAAATGTGTATAAAGAATATTGGTACTGAGTGCAACAACGTCAAGTGTGTCCCTGGTCTAGAATCAAGTCCTCCAACTCCTCCAGAATTTCCTGGTCACTAATGTTTGCCTGATTAACAATCTTTGCTTCCCATTCGTTGATAGTCTGTTTGGACGGAGCCCAAGGCTGAGTGCTGGTCCTATAGGTTCTAGATATAGTTGAGACAGATTGATGCTTGTTTCCATGACCCTATCCTCCAGTGGGTTAGGATTTCCCTCGCTTACAGCCTCAGCCCCGCCCCCAACTAGTATTAGGAGTGCGACCATGTTTCTTGGTTGGAAAAGCCATAGTCTCCAATTGACTATTGTTGGGGAGTGATATAAGATTTACAAGGTAAGTTGATATCCAACCTATGAATCTCATAATGCAGACTACAAAGATGGGTTCAAGAGGACAATGAGGATGGAATATCTTGAAAATAAAGTTGAATAAAGAGCCTACAAAGTCTACAGAGACATATACATAGCAGAGTAAAACATTAAACCTCACTTGAAGGAACATTTACACATTATCTTCATGGATTTGATTTAAGAGACCATCCCAATTCTCCTACAAGTTCCTTTTTCTCAATGCATGAATTCATCATGTATACAAGAAATATCACCTACAAACCAGTCCCAAATTGACTCTCCTAAAGGTTGCATGGAAATAGAGAAAGAAATTGATGTTGTTATCTTGCCATCTTTCAAAAGCCATGAAGGATACTTATTCTAAGGCTTCCAAGCTCCCGAGCAAGGGAAGTTCCTAAAATCAATAGTGGGTTTCCTATCACGAGGCCTCCATACCCCCGAAAGGCGGACATAAGGGTAAAACCCATCCCCCCTAACCTCCAGAGGATTGCACTTGACACTATTCCATAAGGCCATGTCTGGACCGACCATCACAAGCCATATACAATACATACATATCACATAAAGAATTTGACTCAGAAGGTAACTAATCTAAACATACTAAGAAAAGCTGAGATAGAGAGGTGATGCCTTTACCTCGACTTCCTGAACTCAAGTGTTGCTTCCGCCTCCATGAACCTCCCTATAAAAACTCCTATTCCTCCAGAAGCCTGCTAAGGGAGCCTTAATCATGGTTCTTACAAATTTGTCAACAATGACAAATTTGATAGTCATTATTTGATAGTTCTCCAATTACCTTCGCCCCTTTGTAATTTCACTGCCTAAACATCTCGCGCATGATGAGGCTTGTGTGGGGGTGGCCATGCCACCAACCTTGCATTACCTTCTTTAATTTCATGGTGGCGGTAAAAATCCCACAGTGTCCCTTCTCCCAGCTCTCGCCCTTATCGGGGGAGTCTTGATAGTAGATATTAATCAACTTGAGAAGGGACTTTGGAATGTGTGTGTGTGCGCGCACGTGTGTGTGTGTGTGTGTGTGTGTTCTTGTGTGTGTGTGTGTGTGTGTGAGTATAATGTATGTATGTTGCTTTTTTTTCCCTTAAGGAAAAATCATAATTTTCATTAATATAAGAAAATTACATGTTGTAGATGCTTATAAAAGCATATGCTATAAGTTGGGGCGACTCGCCCTTCAAAATATATTGTGTACAAAAAAACTCCTAGTGGGAGTGTTGATAGTGTATCTGTCAATATATACATCATAATGTTATATGAATATATACTATAAGGAAATTAAAAAAAAAAATCCAATCAGGCACTTATGCTCTGATGTCCATGTAAGGTCTGTGGCAGTACCGGTAGTGGTCCCCGTCTCTCTGCTCCTGAATCATCCATGTACCCTTAGGCCAGATCGCAACCTCCTTGGAAAGTTGGTTGAAAATTTGATTACATTCCATGTAGATATGATGACAAGCAATGGAATCAAAATGCGCCATTAAACGAAGTGCCTCATCCAAAATATGCCTCACATAATATGCATGATAGTTAGAAATATTTTTGAACCAATTGATAACGATCTTGGATTCCCCAAAATTTTGTAATTGTCTACACTATTTTTCTAATGCAAATTGAAGAAGATGTCTGAGGGTGATGAGTTCAGCAAAGTTGTTAGTCCCATTTCCCAGCCCCATCTTAATTTTGAAGAAGTGTGTGTCAGAAAGGTGAAGAATAGCTCCCCCCCACATCCCTCCTCTTATGCAGATCCATTGAAGTATGCCCAGGGAATGTATTTATCAATAGATTCAGGGATGACAATACGACTGGTAGTGGGAGAATCATCACCAAGAACATGGTTATATATGGATTGTACCCAAGCAAAGATAAGGTTCCAGTTAGGTGAAAGGTTACTGAATACTATTTGGTTCCAAGCTTGCCAAATGGCCCAACAGATAAGGATGGTTATATTCATGGCCTTGAGTGGCCTAACCACTGTCCACCAGTTGAGCCAGGCCTCCTGTATAGAGTTTCCATGCCATCAAAAATGAATGGGGATTGTCAAAAGTAGCATATTCCACAGTTCCAAAGTGACAGGACAAAGCAAAGAAATATGTTTGATTGTTTCAGAGCTTTGTCTACATAAACAACACCAAGATGGACCATTGAAAGTGCGCTTCATAAGATTATCCTCGGTGGGGGCTTTGTTCCAGAGCACCGTCCACATGAACAACTGAGAGCGAGGAGGTGCTTTCAATTTCCAGAGTAGGCACCACCACCTCTCAAGGATAGGTGGTCGATGAGCTGAGTAGATGATAGGGTATCTGCCCTTAGGTGTGTACTTCCCATGTTTTTCTAAAGCCCAAATCATTTCAGCATTACCTGTTGTGATTCTGATATGAGATTTGGAGAGAGCATTAATGAAGAATTCCCAATCTTGATGCCAGATATCGAGGATGTTTAATTGAATAGCAGATTTACAGGCTTGTGAAAATAGATTGGTTTTCTCAGGATCTACAATATGTTCAAGATGGGCGATGCCTGAATTGGTGAGATGTGTGATTAGATCTTGTGGGAGCCTGTATTCATTTCCACTTCCTGTCCATGAGTCCAAACCAACCCTAACTGAGGATCATGATTTTATACGCCATGTTAGCCCTTCTCGAATATATGAAATAGATTTGAGGACAAATTTCCATATAATTGATATGCATGTTCTGCTCTAAGAGGGAAGTTTTATCTAATCCATAATGCCAAGAGGATGAATGTATTTTTGAGAGACTATCGTAGTCCATAATCTTCGAGATGTGAGAATCTTCCACCCCAATTTAGCAGCAAGGGCAAAGGAGAAATGTGATAGGATTTTAATGCCCCACCCTTCCCATTTATTAGGAAGGGTTATCAACTCCCAACAAACCCAAGCAAATAATCTTCCTTCCTTTCTACCCTTTGTTACATATTACTTTGTCACCGACTCTACATTTCCTGATCCCGGGTACTGCTAGTCCATATTACTGACATATGTGTTGTGTCATGTTGCCAACTATGTATCATTACCTTCATTACAATCTCAGGAAGAGTGTCTCATTTCATTATCCATGAAGAAGACCCTTTTTACCTAAGTTTTTGGGTCGACGCGAGTGATAAGTTATCCTCCTCATGAATATTGACAAGTTAACACTAGCCCTAGTAATGTCTTCGCTCTGTCCCTGTGTTGCACCCATGACGAGCCAGATTTGGCAAGTTTTTTAACAACTCGTCGAAACTTCTAGATGAAATTGCATCATGGGCGGTCCTAGGGCTGGTTGTTGGGTCAGTTGAGCTCGCCTTTCTCCTCTAGGATAGTTGTTCCAACTTTTGTGCAACCTCTCTAAGAGATAAGCTCCTCCTTCCTTCTCTTATGGAACCTCTCCCTCCTCTAAATATCTCTTCCATGAATAACATCAGCTAGCTTGGATGTAATGGAATGATAGCTAGATGTAATTTGATAGTTTCAAGTTTCTAAGAGAGGAGTAGAGGTAGAGAGTGTTATTGGAGTGTGGAAGTAGCCTCATTTGTGTTGCGATTTGGGAGATGCTTGAGTAGAGATGGCTTGAGAACTTTCTAGTATCAACCCTTTTGGATAGCAGAGAGAATCATATGTTCCCTTGGGAGATGGTTCACAAGTAAATTCTTACGGAGACATACCGACAGGACCCTTCAAGGAGGCTTATGATGTCAAGGCCTGGTTGTAAGTTTACTTTGATTTATATTAATACAAATCAACAACTTGTTTCCTATATCGTGCTTTAAATTATATGTCGATAGCTTGAGGTTCCTTGACTCTTCAAGTAAATTGTTTGGTTTTTTTCTATTTGTGTTTGTGGTGTTTCTCTACATGTTGTTTTTAGGTATGAACGACTAGAAGAATGAAGAGTTGGAGCAACACGACGAGGACTTCATCGAACGTCGGATTGAAGGTAGGTCTTCATAACACCAACTTTCTAAGGAAGCTTGCTTTGATATTGTCTGTCAGTGACTAGAACCACTTTAGGGCTAGAGTGGTTGCCTTTGTCCATAGAGGGAACTTACCTAAGTCACAAGTTGGCGACCATACCAGGGAGCTTGTCTTTTATCTTTTATGTGGATTGGCTTTGTTGGTTTATTGTCTTCCTTAATATTTGGGTAGCATACTTCATTCTAGAAGATGTTAGTCTACTTCTATAGCCTTCCCAACCTTCTGAGTGATAGATCTGGCCCTGCTCTAGTCAAACTTTTATTTTTTCCTTTTGATTCTAGGTCATCGTTGTTTGTTTCCTAACAATCGTGAAGTAGTCGTGCTTACGTTCACTGCTGGGTTGCAACTTTTACTGTACGACGTGGATAAATTGTCTAAAAGTCGAGCCGAGGTCTGAAATCGACTCAGTGCATCTAACTGATGTACTTTTGTGATGACGTCGCAATGTGCTTAGTTAGGGAAGAGCGACGATTTGATGTCGGCGCATGTTATTAGTGTTTTACCTATGACGATTCATGTGAGTTTCAAAGTTTGAGGTTTGTTTGGTTGATTGGCCGGTGTTTTTGGTCCTCAGAGCTTGTTTTGCTTCTCATTGTTGTGTCAAAAGTGTTGGTTGTTAAGATTTTCGATTTCAGTTTTCAAGTCTTTTCAAATCCTCTCTCTTGACCCATGTGACCTAAATGCCCTAGGGTTTCTCCATTGCTTGATTTGCTTGGGTCACTCCTTCATTGAGATCTTTAGACTCCGCTTGGTAGAATATCTCTCGTAGTTTGAGGCTTATTTTATTTTATTGTTTGTCATCCTCTTGATTGGTGTATGAGTTTTATCACTGAACTTCCTTGTCTTATTCGTTCGGTCTCCTTCTTTCGCTTGGCATGAATCGCTTTGCTTCCCAGTCAATGAGATAGTTTTCCAAGTTTGTGAGAAAGGATTATTTCTTTAGCTTTGAGTCTTTGATTCATTTGTGCATATAGTTGCTTATAATTTATTCAAGAAAATTAAAAAGTGCATTCATCTTGTATTAAGGTTTGAAAAATGAATTTTTGCATTAGTAGATTCTTGCGATTAAGATATTGAAAAGAAAAAATGTGTGTTTCTCATTCTTTCTTGGATTGCTTGCACATTTAAGTAGATGGTAGAAGTGCTCCTTTTTCTTTGATTGGTTTGCATGTTTGCCATTCAGTTGTTATGCATTGAACCTCTCACTCTTCCTTAGCTAGTTATTCATCCAACGAAAATGGTCTTTTTTCTCATCTAGTTGCATTCTAGGACTATAAAAGATACATTCGATAGGGCCTTGAAATCGAGACTTAATTCAAGATTAACTGTTAAAATCTATTGAATGAACTTAAAAACACATTGGAACCTAACGTTCGCATATCTAGAGGTCTAGGCTAGGGACGTGTTCCAGTGTCGTTAAACCTAGTTCCTATTGTTCTCACTAAGGTTGGGTGATTCCTCATTTTGTGATACAACAGATGCTAGTACGGATTTGTGCTCCCCGTACCATCGCGTATATATTGGGAGACCCCACTAGGTTATCATCCTATTATCCATAGGAAGCCGAGTCTACCACCTTACAAGTCATAACGCACTGAACACAACATTCAGGAAGATTAACTGTTGTACAGGAAGTCCTTGGCCATTTTTCTTTCATTTTATCACCAAGGTGTATATGCATTTTTACGATTTATCTGGTAAACCTCTTGCCTAGAATTCCAAAGCAGTCACTTTCGTTCCTTTTAGACTCTTTAAAAGTAAAATCCATAAAGAGGGGGTCCCCCTTAGACCAATAGTTAATACCATTGGCTCCCCAACCTATGAGCTTGCCAAATATGTCGCCAAGATTCTAAAACCCCTGGTTGGAAACACTGACTCCTTCATTAAAGACTCACATGCCTTTGTGAATCTTATTAAGAATGAAAGAATGGAAAAATATGACATCCTGGTGAGCTTTGACGTGGTCTCCTTATTCACAAAGATTCCTCTCGATGAAGCCATTCAGGTTATAAGAAGTGTCGCCGATCCAGAGACCGCAAAACTGGCTGAAGTCTGCTTAAGGTCTACTGTATTCACATTCCAAGGAGCATTCTATGAACAGACATCTGGTGTAGCAATGGGATCACCCCTCTCGCCGATTGTAGCCAACTTATACATGGAATATTTTAAGAAGAAGGCCTTGAACTCTTATCCTTTAAAGCCAGCGTGGTGGAAGCGTTTTGTCGATGACACTAATATAAAATGGACCCATGGTAGAGCAGAACTCGACATGTTTTTCAATCACCTTAACTCCATCTCCCCTGATATAAAATTCACAATGGAGCTTGAAGAAAATTGGAGCATTCCTTTCTTGGACATTCTCATCATCAGAAAAGATGATGGCTCTTTGGGCCATAAGGTTTTCAGAAAGGCAACTCACACAGAGAGTTACCTTCATGCGGACTCCCACCATCACCCAGCACAAAAGCTGGGCGTCCTGAACACTCTTGCCATTAGAGCCCTCCGAATCTCTGACCAAGAGCATATAATCGAAGAAAAGAAGCATTTAGTTTCAACTTTCAAAAATTTGGGCTACAAGGATCATGAGATTAAAAAAGCCATAAAGAAAGCTGAATTAAGGTTGTCATCTCCCATACCTAAAGAGCAAGATCAACCTCAAGGTGGTAAGGTTTTTCTACCTTATATCCAAGGAGTCACAGACAAAATGGCAAAAATCCTAAGAAAGAAAAACATTGTGACTCAATTCTCAGCTCCCGGTACCATCAGACAAAGTTTAAAGTCTGTTAAGGATGATATTGACAAGCAGCAGCTCAAAGGAGTTTATAAAATAGACTGTTCATGTGGGAAAAGCTACATAGGTGAAACTGGTCGCTCCCTCCAGACAAGACTGAAAGAACATGGTGCTGACATTAGGAATGGAAGATCTCGTACCTCAGCATTGGCAGAGCACTCCTCGAAGACTAAACACCACATCTGCCTAGAAAGCGCATCAGTTATCGCAAGAGAAGAGCAGTATCAGAAGCGGAAAATCAGAGAAGCCCTCGAAATCTTGAAACATCCTTGTAATCTGAACAGAGACAGTGGTTTGGAGATCAGCGGGAGCTGGCTTCCCCTTATCAGTGAGATCAAGAAGCGTCAACCCAGCCCCAGGTAAGTCGTCTAGCAGGTTAGTTTTTTCCTCCCTGTCCCTTTTCAATTCCCTATCTCATGTTTTATTATAGCTTAGACTTTATTATAGGTTTTAATATAGTTTAGGCTTTATTATATAAGTTAGATATTTGTTAGGTTATATTAGCATTAATTTATATAGATAGTGATATAGGTATTAGAATTTAGATGAGGTTGTATAGATTTTTATTTATTAAGTTCTAGGAATTTTAATATTAATTAAGACTTTATGATTTATAATATTATGTTTTTTATATAGATTAGTTTTAATAAATATAGTTATATAAACCTTAGGTTATACAAATAGTAATGTTATTTTGATATGAATATTTATAATAATATTAATATATATTATATATTAATTCTATTATATTATATATATTAGTCTTATAGATATTAAATATTTAATTCTTTTATTAATTCCATGATATTTTAAAAATAAAAATAAAAAAATAAAAATAAAATAAAATAAAATAAGTAAATAAATAAATAAATTTTAGGTATTTATATATTATATATTAAACACTATTATATATTTTAAGGCTTATAAGTATTATAACTATAATTATTTATTATTAATTCTATTTATATATTAAGTTTTTATGATTTTAATATTAATAATTTCATGTTATATAATTTTAGGTTTCATTTAGATTAAGCCTTAAAAAGTATTAAGTTATATAATTATTATTGTTTTATAGATATTAGGTTTATGTTATTATATTAATATATATATTAAGTTTTTAGATATTAATATAAGTGTTAGGTTATTTAAATGGTTTTGTTTCTAGGTCTTACTTTAAATGATATTAATTTATAAAAATTAATGTTTTTATTTTTATTTTTAATTTTAAGCTTCATTATTAATCTCCCTGGCCGACCTGTGCTGTTCCTTCATTATTCTTTCCCTCTTGAGTATTTATCTCCTCCTTCTGGCTCTCCTTTTATCATCTTTATCATCTTTCTCTTTACCCTGATGATGGATCCCAGTTGGGATTCGAAACGTTGGTGTAAAAATTCTCTTACTATGGATTCTCCGACCAAAAATTCAAAAAGTAAAAGAATCATCCAAGCACTTTTCCTTTCGAGCTCATTTCCAATCGAAAGTGATAGAGTCATCTTCCATACTTTTCTCAACTCTTAAAACATGAAAAGGCAAAGTTTTGTTTCAATGTTCTAAAATCAATTTCCCGCGAAACATTCATGGTAACAGTTGATTTCCTTAGTGATTCTTTCAAGTCGATTCCAATGGAAACATTTCCGGAGTCTACTAGTCAAGGGTTCCCCTTAGAAGGGAACCCTGGTCCTTTTCCTTCCTTCGGAAACGTTGGTGCTCCTTATATGGCAACGTTGTCCCTCCTTGGGTTAACCATTGGTTTACCTGTCTAGTTATTTTCAACCTCAGTAATCCCGAGTGTCTCGACTCCAGCCCCGCCATCTCCTTCATTTGAATCATGCCATGATGATTCCAAGGTTGACCCTTGCCTTCTTCCCCTGTTTCTTCACCTTCCTCTTCTACTTCGCCTGGTGAAAGTTTCAAATTTAGTAACCAGGAGGCTAAGAAGAAGAAGAAGAAGACGTCAGCTAAGCAAGGGGTCGACCATGCAGAGGATACTCCAAATGCACCCCCTATTGGCAAACCTTCTGATCCTCCATGGAAGGTCAAATTCCCTTGCAGGTTGTGTAAGGGTGATCATCTCCTCCGAGACTGCCCTGGCATTCCCAGAGCCTTGGAGGTATGGTCTCAAAATTTGGATCTACCATCCTCATCGACCTATGGAGATCATGTTGATGCTACACTCTTAGCTAGTGATCGTAAGAATAAAGGGAAGATTCGATTTCCTTGTAGGTTATGTGAAGGAGAACATCTTATTCACCTTTTTCCTCTTATGGATAACACCTCCAAAGTTTTGGACAACCTTACGGCTTCTCACCTCCAACTCCCTATTGTTTATCAAAGGCTTTCTTCTGACCCTCCTCTGGTTGGTAAGAGATTGACTTAAATTGACCTCTTACCCACCCTGATCTTCCTGAGCTTGACCCTCTAGTGTCTATTCCCGACCAACCATTGGTCGAAGCGAGTGTTGACTTGGTTTCACCACCGATTGCTCACTCTATTCCGGAAGTGCATAATGATCATACTGCTCATGTTCTTCTCGTCTCTTCAAATTCTCATGAATCAAAGGATGGCCCTCCTGTCTCGGCTGCTCAGGAGAGTCCTTCTTCTATCCTCGCAGTGCATGGGGGCAATCATACGATACCCCCACCAAGTAGTTCTATCGTTTCCTTCGATTGGAGTCATTTGACTACTTTTCACCTCCCATCTTATGTACCTTTCCAGATCACCGTACACGTCTATACTATGGTAGTACCTGAAACTCTATTGGATGAAGGTGTGTCTGTTAGCCTAATGTATTCCAGTACTTGGCAAGCTTTGGGCTCCCCTCAGCTTGTGCCTATCACCCAGAACTTGTTGGCTTTCGACGGAGGAACCAACCAACCCTTAGGGATCCTTCGAAAGTTTCCTATTACTTTGGGAGGAAAAACCGTCTATATAGATGTGATGGTCGTCCAAGGTGCGTTAGATTTCAATCTTCTCCTTGGACACGACTATATTTATGTCATGGGAGCTGTTGTTTCTTCAATTTTTCATGTGGTTTGTTTTCCGCACGACAGAAGAATTGTGATTCTTGATCAATTGTTGTTCATTAGTCACCATATACCTCCTTTGCAAACATCGTCCCCTATCAGCTCTTGTTTGCAAGTAGTACCTTCCGCGTCGCAGGTCCATTATGTGGCTACCCATTCCACCTCTGCATCTGTTGATGATCATGCAGATGGTCTCGTACATCATGTACTGGGGGCATTGGAACCCGATCTGTAGTTGGTATCCAATGACATGTATTCCTCCTGGAGCATGGTTCTTCTGTCTAGTGAAGACCTCTTGGGAGCCATGTTCTCGTATGGTTTGTGAACAAAGAATGAGGAGAGTTTCTTTTTATTGTGTCAATCTCGTTAAAAAATGAAACAATAGCCGGAGCATAGTTCCTTGTCTTCTATCAAGCTCGCTAAAAATTGAAACATGGGTCTTGAGGATAGGTCTTTTCCTGTGTCAACCTCATTAAAAAATGAAACAAATCCCTTTTCCAAATCGATTCTTTGATTATCTCGTAAAATCCCAGTCGAGTCTTTCCAAGATCTCGAAATTGAACCTTCATTCCATCCACCTAATTGTATGAAATGAAGCTTGGGGGGCATGTACCTCGGTTTGTGTCGTTATGTTGGGGGCATGCGCACTTATAGCAAGCATGGTTTTTCATTTCAAGATTGTGTAAAATGTAAACATGAAACCGAATCCAAGCAGAGTTCTCCATGGTTCAAGCTTGTGTAAAAATGAACCCACACCCTATTTACATCTTGTGATTGTCATTTTTATCAGCTAATTCCTGCTAGATGAGCCTTGGTTGTTTCATTCCATCGCCACCATCTCTTTGGCCGATCATATGCTTTCACTTGGTTGTTTTTCCTTTCCTGAGCGACCACAAGGATGAGTGGTTTTATTAGCTAGCCTCTTGACCATTACATGTTTTGAGCAGTTCCACTATTGCTATTACTAGTTGCTACCCTTTATACCACTCGTTCCTCCAGGACGAGTCACCTTTAAGCTATTTTCGGACTCGTAAAATATGAAAATCTTGCCGAGTATTTTCCCTTTTTTGAGTCGTTAAAGAGAATAAAAATGGGAGGTCTGCTTTATGCTCTTTTCTAACTCTCGAAACATGAAAAGATCGTCGAGCTCTTGTCGCTTTGAACTCGTTAAAGGTTGCGAAGCGTCATCTACCCATTATACATTTACCCATTTTTTGGGCTAGGATAGATTATTTACAAAAAAGGTATACGTTGATCTTTCATGGTCAATAAGTTCCCTTGGATATTATTTTCTACCTTTTCAGCTTTAAGGGACAAATTTACGAAAAGGGACCTTTGGAGTTTTCTTTTCCGTGTCTTTTTCAAACTCTTTAAACATGAAAAAGACTCTGAGTTTCACCTATGTCAGACTTGTTAAACCCTGACGGCATTGGACTTGTCACCATGACGAGATCAAGCTTCTCCTTCCTAGGGCTCGTTAAAACTCACTAGGTTGGATTCGTCCGAAGGATGAACCTACATTACAAGCATATGTTATCCCCTTCAAGTTTGTGTTTAAAAAATAATTGGAGTACCCGCCAAAAATGGCGGGGGAGAATTTGGAAACATTCTATTGATTGCATTAGTTATTACGGCAGCTTGTCGCTCTTGGACATGGACACTCTTTCTACTTTGTGTTGAGTTGGGATATCCTCCTTTTATCATTGGCCTTCCTAGTTTTTTGGGTTATTCATTTTGCCACATTCCATCTGATCCCTACTGCATCATCATGACCTTTGATCCCTTGGTACCAAAATGCTACCAAATTCTGGAGTCGTGTCGCCGATATGTCCAAGAGATTAATCCTTCTACAGTTTGTAGCCCTCCACACCTTCCTCAGATTCTCTGTCTCATTCACCATCATATTGTTCCTTTGTCTCGTGTTGATAATGTGGGAAACATTATGGCCCTCCTTTGACCAGTCGCTTCTTGTTGACTTTAGCTCATTATCCAGGAAGTTGACCTAGAGACTCTTTTTTGGTACCTTGGAGCTTGCATGCCTCAATGGAAAGTTCTTCACACTCGACGACAGGCTTGCATCATTGGTCTTCGTTCAGGTGATTTCACAAGTGTTCGAATCCATATCATTCTTCACACTTTGTGGATTGTACTAGCAGTACCTTGAGAACCATGACATTACTGGTGGTCTCTCTCGCGCTTTTTAACAGTTCACATCATTGGACGGTAATCAAGTGATTTTCTAGTGTGCTTGACTTCAACACATCTATTCGCATATTAGAAATTGTATGATGGACAAGTTGGGATTCAAGACCATGGGCTCAAATTACATGAGTCCAAGTTGCGTGGATTGATTTATATATGACTCTTTTGATTGGATGGCTGCAACCATACCTGAGTCGGTTTTTATGGTCTTTTTGATTGGATGGATGCATCCATACCACCGACCATTTATGTTTTGGGTGGTTGTGCCCATGCCTCATGCATATGTATTTCCTTTCATTATGTACTCATGTATCAAAGATATCAGTTGTACTTGCATCTACAGGTTCTTCGCGAGGATATTCTATTTCGGTTATGGATTCGTAAAGAATTTCACCCCTCCCACTCTCTCGGCCTTCATGCTTTAGGGGGCATCTGTTACACAGTAATTTGTCACCAACTCTGCATTCCCTGATCTTGAGTACTGTTAGTCCATATTACTAACATCTGTGTTGTGTCATGTTGCCAACTATGTATCATTACCTTCCTTGCAATCTCAAGAAGAGTATCTCATTTCATTACCCCTGAAGAATACCCTTTTTACCTAAGTTTCTGGGTCGGCATGAGTGATAAGTTATCCTCCTCGCAAAGATTGACAAGTTAACACTAGCCCTAGTGAAGTCTTCACTCTGTCCCTATGTTGCACCCACGACGAGCCAGTTTTGGCAATTTTTTTTAACAACTCATCGAAACTTCTAGATGAAATTGCTTCATGGGTGTTCCTAGGGCTAGTTGTTGGGTCAATTGAGCTCACCTTTCTCCTCTAGGATAGTTGTTCCACCTTTTCTGCAACCTCCCTAAGAGATAAGCTCCTCCTTCCTTCTCTTATGGGACCTCTCCCTCCTCTAAATATCTCCTCCATGAATAACATCAGCTAGCTTGGATGTAATGGAATGATAGCTAGATGTAATTTGATAGTTTCAAGTTTCTAAGAGAGGAGTAGAGGTAGAGAGTGTTATTTGAGTGTGGAAGTAGCCTCATTTGTGTTGTGATTTGAGAGATGCTTGAGTAGAGTTGGCTTGAGAGATTTCTAGTATCAACCCTCTTGAACATCAGAGAGAGTCATATGTTCCCTTGGGAGACGGTTCACAAGTAAATGCTTACGGAGACATACCGGCAGGACCCTTCAAGGAGGCTTACGACGTCAAGGCCTGGTTGTAAGTTTACTTTGATTTGTATTAATACAAATCAACATCTTGTTTCCTATATCGTGCTTTAAATTATATGTCGATAGCTTGAGATTCCTTGACTCTTCAAGTAGATTGTTTGGTTGTTTTCTATTTGCATTTGTGGTGTTTCTCTACATGTTTTCAGGTATGAACGACTAGAAGAACGAAACGCTATAGCAACACGATGAGGACTTCATCGAACGTCGGATTGAAGGTAGGTCTTCATAACACCAACTTTCTAAGGAAGCTTGCTTTGATATTGTCTGTGCAACGACAAGACTCACTCTAGGGCTAGAGTGGTTGCCTTTGTCCGCAGAGGGAACTTACCTGAGTCACACCCTTCCAAAGGAATATGCAGCATAGATTTTGTATTCGCGAGAGTATGCCTCTTGGGATCTATGCCGAGGACATCTAGTAGATAGGGGTAGCCTCCAGGATAGATTTTATGAGAACAAGTCGGTCCGCTCTTGAGAGATATTTGTGATGCCAGATATTGAGCCTTCGCTTGATCTTAGCCACCAACCATATCCAATCTGCAATTCTATAGTGCTGAGGCTTTAACCGATACCCAAGATATTTGAGGCGTTCATCCAAAGAGTGTAATGTGAAGGTGAGCCAGTGAAGGTCATAATGAATTTTGTGTGGCGAACATACAGATGTAGTGATGGTAGATTTACTGTTATTAATATCCATTCCCGTGGCTATGCTAAATAGTGTTACGACTGAATGTAAATCTGTGAAATCCCCAATACTGCCATTAAGCAAAAGCAAGACATCATCTACAAATAATAAATGAGTCAAAGTGCAGTTGTTGGTGATCTTGATACCTTGTAGGCGACCCAATTTGCACTCTTCCAGTATAAGTCTGCTAAGTCCTTCCATGATAAGCAAAAATAGAAGAGGGGAGAGGAGACATCCTTGTCTGAGTCCCCTTTCCGAATGAAAGAATGGAGAAGCCGAGCCATTAATAAGAACATTGAAAGATACTTTAGTTATACAACACATTATCCAATTGATGAAATCCGAAGGAAAACCAAAATGAGTTAGAAGCATTCTAAGATATAACCAGCTTGCACGATCAAAGGCTTTTGAAAGGTCTACCTTGAAAGTGTCGTACTTCTTCTTGCATGCCTTGGTAGCTTTAATCAGTGTTGCACCTATGGTCACTGGACGATCAGGTACCCCTAGGTTGATCTCTGGTTCTGCCGACTAATGCTTCAGAATATAGGAATGCTTTACCAGAGGACATTCCTTGAATAGGTGCCTAAATTTGTGACAACGCCTACAACAAAATGCTACACCCTCAGAGTCCAATATCTGAATGCACGTAAAGTGCTTCCAATAGAGAGTGATGTGTTCCTCTAACCCCTCCCTAGTGTCCAGATGAACTAATATCCGAGCCATGGACATATTGCCAGATGATAAGTGTGATTTGTCGTGCTCCAGGTATGTACCCAGAGCATTCCCAATGCGTTGGAAAATTTCCTCTCACCAAAAGTGTGAGGGTAGACTAGGGAGTCTTACCCTAATTGTTCCCGCTCCGGATCATACAAAGGGCTCCATCTCTTGAGAAGCACCGAGGTGTGCTCAATATGACAGAATTTAGGGAGTACCCAAGATGTGTATTTCGCCCTTAGGAAACGGAGAGCGAACCAGCCACGAGCCAAGGTGGTGACAGTTGGTAGATCGGTTAGGATATGCCCCCAAATCTCCAATATCCACTGTTTGAGTCTGATCGATGAGTAAGTCCATCCTTGAATGTGACCAAACAAAACCCCGTCAGCAGCGTCGACAACTTCTCCCATTTGTATGCCCTCCCCAAATCGAAGAGATATGTCCTGATTCCTTGCTTTTACGCACTTTGATTTCTTGCCCTATTTTGATATCTTGTCGGATCGAGCTTCCAGAGAGGGTTCAGGAGGGGGCTCCCGTTCATCAACTCATTGTTCAGAGTCGCCTTCCACCAGACTTGATGGAGTTACTTTGAAGAAGCCAGATGTGGGAGGAGCTGATACAAGGGGATACATAGGACTAGAGGGTTAATTTGGAGGACTAATATCTGGCATAGTGGATGAAGGAAGGGCCGAAACGTCAACAAGAGGTGATATGGAATAACTCAAAGGATAATAAAAGGGGTTAGGGTCAATGCAGGAGGCTAGGAAATGTAGGGAAGCTAGCAAGGGGGGAGGGGTAGCAGAATCCAGCAAGGTGAGAGGGACATCAGGAAAATGGTCGATCGGTCATGAGGGGTCTGGATCAAAGTGCAAGGGCAAGGAAACCACCTGAGGGAAGCCGTCAAAGGAGGCATGATTCGAAGACAACGACACATTCGATATGGGGGGGTGTGGTCATCCAAAGGATCCTCTGAATAATCATAACCGACAGTCCAAAAAAAGTCTGTGCGAGCTGCTAGAATCATGAGTGGAAGCGTAAATGTCAGGAGATCACGACAATAGGAAGGAGAACAGGGTTGCAGGGAATCCATTGAGGAGATCACCTAGAACCATGAAACCCTAACCCTAACCCGCCTCAATGTGCAATCAAGTCTGCAGCAATAGCTCCATCTTTCCGTCCTCCTCTGCCCAATCAAAGGAACCTCTATGTACTCATATGTATGTTTCTTGCTTAATTGCTTCCAACACTTTGAAAAAATGACCCAGAGCATTTATGACGCCTACTAATATTTCTTCATCCTCTTTATCCAAAACAAACATCTCTGTCTATAACCTAAGATATAATTTTTAAAAGTTGAAGAAGTATGGGCCATTTTTGAAAACCCTCATGCGATATTCCACATTGGAAAAGATAATGGTGAGAAAGTCTTTTGCCCCAACTCCAATTTGATATGTGCCTCTAGCTTCCACTGATGTTAAATCCAATAGGTGCGGACATTTTCCAAGAGCCAAATGCCTAAGAATTTGCTTAAGCATGGTCTCTCATGTATTGAATTCACTCCCCAATTTGATTGGAATGCACCTCAAACTTTGGATCTGTGGTTGCTTTTGGAAGGTAGCGTCCTAGAGGTCTTCTACTAGTTGAAGCATGCCTAGAGGATCCTTGTTGTTGATTTGAGCTTGGATTTTTTGCAAACTCATAAGGGTGAGAATTCATTGATTGAGTAGGGTGATGGTCGCTTGCAATAACTTTTCTAGATGGCAGAGCTCTGCTCCCTCCTACATCACTGACCATGACAACTGGAATTGCAGAAAAGGTGTGAGTAGCAAGGATAAAAAAGATAAATCTTTACAAAAGTGCATGTGTGTGTGTGTGTCTATATA